>JANTQK010004257.1:121904-142815 GCA_029224305.1 Caperea marginata | reverse complement strand
TGAAACTTAAGCTTAAAATAACAATGATGGTTTTGTGCAACAGCAATGAACCTTTAAATTTATCATTCCCCCAAATCATATAGACTGCTTAATGCCATCAGATCCAATAGTGCCATCTCTAAGCAAGTGGGCCTTTGATTTAACCTCAAACACCATGTCAGAGAGAGTCAAAATAATATCATAGGGCTGACTTCCATTTTGCTTTTTCTGAACTATTTCCAACTCACTTCACCACTAAGCCTAGGTGCTCTACTGCTGACCCCCATCCTTTCCTATTCACTTCTTTTAGATTCTTCTTCCTCAAGTACTTTTCCAAACTCAGCCCCAATGAGCATGCCAGGATCTTAGAAAACATGCAGACCTTCAGAGCCTAATGGGAGATGCCTAAAGCAACTAAGGAAAACAGTTATTCATGTCTCCAAATCCCAGAGGGAAAAAAAAATCACAGCAAAGTAAACAGATATGTAAATAACATAAAGAATATATCAACATTTATCAGTTTGATGTAGAACAAAGCACAATTAAATATTTATTGTAGACGCTGGTGAATTCTGGCTTCTCCTTAATTAGGGGCTATGGTCAAGAACACCTGGGAGTCCCTTTTCCCTCAGCTCACCCCACCACCGCTTTCTGTCTGGCCCACAAAAGGCCAGAAGCACACTTTCTCTGCAGAGAAGGAAAACCTACTGGGGCATTTCTTCTTTACAACCAAATGCAAAGCTGCCTGCTGTGTAAATAGATGGAACTAAGAGCCTACGTGGCACCATTCTCAACGCTGGAGACATTAACCCTAAGTGTTCCCAGCAAGGCACTGGGATTCTCGGAGGCAAAAAGAACCCCACAAGGCCCTCTGCAAAAGGGCCATGTTCTACCAGTGAGCTCAGATTCGTACACTCCAGTTCAACCACTGACCGGAGGCGCCGTGCAGTGTCAGCAGGAAAGCAAGGATCCAGGTGGAAGGCAAACGGCGTTGGGTTGAGTGAATTCAACTGACCAAGAGAAATTGGCTTGTGGCTTTTCTCATCTGAACGTTCTTCCTTGCCTACTGTTAATAGCAAGAGACCCCTCTTACTTCCAAGGTAATTGCTATGCTTTGTCACTTGTTCACAAGGCTTGCACAGTTTGACGTTTCTGACTCTCCCATTTTCCATACAAATGGAGGCCCTCATGGCTTCTCATATCAGGCCTTCCTGTTTCTTCACCTGTCTCCTTCCTCTGCGGCCACTTGACTCCCTTTGTGGTACTCACAGTACTATAAATGGTCTCTGTTACCTAGAAAAGATCAAACTGGAACCTGCTCTTTCTCAGTTTTCCTGACTCCTTTGCCCCCACCACCATCTTTTGCAGTGTTTCTGCTGGAAAAAAAAAAAAAAAAAAATCCTGCCAAATTGCAAGGGGACAAGGAAAATAATGGGTCTAATCCTCCTGGCTAAGAGAGGCGCATCCTAGCAAAGCATGAGGAAGAGAGAGGATAAGTAACAATTCTGTACTGTATACTTGAAAGTTGCTAGGAGAGTAGATCTTACATGTTCTCATCATAACACCACCACCAACAAAAGGGTAACAAAAGGTGAATGAGGTATTAACTAACTTTATCATGGTGAACAATTCGCAATATATATGTGTATCATCAAATTATATACCCTAAACGTATGCAGTGTTATATGTCAGTTATATCTTAATAAAGCTGGAGAAAAAAATAGAGGGACCATTTTCATAATTCATTTTTAATTCATAATTCATTTTCACCTCCATTTTTGCTCCCCAGTAAAGCTGCCCAAGGTGAGCTTACATAGGTTCTCTTCTGTCAGCCTTCTCACCACAGACTGGGAAGAGTTGGGTTCGGTGTAAATAAATGATAATGGGTCAGTTGAAGCATGATATTGTACAAAATGGTCCCCCAGTGGCAGGAAAGCATGAGTGTCCCTCCAAAGCACTAACTTACAATTGGGGTGGGACTTCACTCTGAGGACACTGGGCTCCAAAAATCTAAACCTTGATAAAAGACGTCAGCAAGACAAGAAGTTAGAAAAAGAAGGGTAATTATTGCGTTTTAGTCATGCAGGAGTACTTCATTCTGGTGGACATTAACTCAGTCATTTCTAGCAGGCCAGAGGATGAAAAAGGCAAGGATGAAAGAAGAGAGAGACAAAGAAAAGAAAAAAGACACAGAGGAAGAGGCACGAAAAGAAGAAAGAGCAAGTGACATGTATTTTTTACTTGTCCTGGCTGCATTTGAAATTTCTGAGTTGCAAAAATTAAATCCCCCATGTCTCAAAGCCCCTCCAGGTGGTTGAGAACAGTCACCATCTGCCTCCCAGAGGAAGATGATCCTTGGCTTTTATCAGCTACAATAAACTCTATTTTAGAATATATTTGTTACAAGTATCAGAATTCTCTCCGTTGAATTATATTTTCAAGATCTATGTATCTCTATCTTTTGCAAAGGTACAATAAAAGACCATGTTAAAAAAATAAACATTTGTGTGCTTAAATTTTATTTTTTATATCCTAAATTTGACTGCCTGGATACACATGAGAATGCTAAAAACTTGAAGCTCTTTGAGGGCAATAGTTTTAAGCAGCAGTAGCAGTAGCAGTAGCCTTCCTCTCAGAACTTCATCAAAGTATTTGCTTGATAATAGAAATGACATTTTACAATATGATGAGCCAAAGAATTAAATGTTGCTTGATAATAAAACATTAAGTAAATGTACATATTCTTTTACATTTTCACATATATATTTAAACTATCATATCTATTCTAAAAATTTAGACTATATGGATATATACAAAAAAGAAGAAAATTCTCACATAATTCCACCTTCCAGACATAACTATTCTTAACATGTTGGGGTCCATACATATGTATATACACATATATATAATTTATTGTATTAAAATGATCATTGCCCACATACTATTTGTCACATGATTTTTTTCCATTTAACAATATAGTTTTCCATGGATCTCTTTCCATTTCATTAATTATTATGTAAAGTCCAAAAAATTATTTTTAATAAGTATATATTTTCCATTATGTGGGATGTCAAATTTACCCAATTTGCCCAATTTATGATCAGGTATTTTTATTGGTTCCAATTACTTGTATTTGAAACAATGCTAAGATGAACATTTTCAGAGCTAAATCTTTGTGTACATTCATGATTATTTTCTAATTCTATTAAATGGAATTATGAGATCAAAGGATTCAGCCTTTTAAAGTTGACTGTCTCATGTTGCCTACCTAATTTCCTGAAAGCGTCTATCAATTTACTCTACTACCAGCAGTGCGCATACACATATCTTCAAAGTAAGTGGTCAAATAGCAGATCCCACCCAAAGACAGGTAATCTTATCTTTCTGACCCCAATACACATTTGTGATAGATAGTAACAATCTCAGCAACATGGTCATAAAGATTTGTATTGGTTAGGTTGCCATGATAATGAAGATTAACATGTTTTATTAATCAAAGATCTTTCTGTAAATACAAAGTTGATATCTGAGGATTGCTATAATCACAAACAATAAACATAAGAATGAAGATTACATAATTTTATGATCGACTTTTGTAGGCATAGAATAGAGAGGTCTTACGTACAGGTGTCCTAAGGAGAAGACCAAGAACAGAAAACCATACTCAATGCTCAGTCGTTCATTCATTGGTTCTTTCTTTCAACATTGACTATCCCGTTTTCACCATACGTGCTAGTTTCCATGGAAGCTCAAAACAGAAATTCAAAAATCTAGTTCTTACAATAGGCCACATATTTCCCAGAAATCTCTTCAAAAGTTCATAAGTTTCTAATAGTTGTCCAAAATGGCAACTGATCATTTTACAGAACCAAATTAGCAAAGCACATAATTGATTAATTAATCAACTGATTTATACACCTATACACCAGTGCCTAAGTGTATAAGCAGTTCTCGTACTCAAGGCACAGCAAATATTTACTATGAGATGGTCTCTGCTCTTAGTAGCTTCAGAGCTAATGTAAAAGACTTGGCAATAAACACATAAAACTTTAAATAGCAATCCATGGTACAGAAAGAAAAGGCCACTGAAGAGAGATTCAGCAGAGTGAAAGGACTGGTTTTGCTCTTGACTGCAATGGTTGCAAGTAGAACTTGGGCTGTGTCTTAATGGATGGTGGAATGCAGATGATGAAGGAGAGCACACAGGTAGGAAATCAGCCTCAGAAGCCCGGGAGCAAGACGCACTGGGGAGGAGGAGAATGAGAACTCCAGAACAACCTTGCTGGAGTGGAGAGTTCAGTGCTAGGAAGAGAAAAAACATGCTGGAAAACAGCTGAAGCCAGACTGTTGCACATGATGAAAGCAAGGCTAAGGCTGTCGGACTCCATCCTAAGGCAATGGGTAACCAGAGAAGATCTTAGAGGAAGAAGGTGCAGGTGGGGACAGGACTGTAGGAAGACCAGTCTCTACAGAGAGCAAGTTGAGGTGCGGGTGGAGACGGAGAGAGACTATCATTAAGAGGCCAGTTTAGAGACTGTGGCAATGATCCAGGTGTGAAGTAATTAGGTGATGGAAACCAGGTAGATACAATGAGATGGAAACAGGGAGGAATTTCAAATATCAGAACAGCTGAGTTTTAGGGGGTTGTGGAGGCTTTTGTCCTTGGTCACCCTTCCTTCATATGATTGAAAAACACAAGGGATGGCAGCAGATTGCTTCTCTGTCCCTGCCAGTGTTTATTCTCCTCTGTCCCCTGACTTGGAGACAATACTTACATTAGACAACTATAAAGCCAAACGTGGATTACAGTAACCCTTGTTGGGGATATTTTCAACATAACTATTAAAAGCTACCTTACATATTAAAAAGGGGCAATTCTCCTTCATGAACACATGCATTACATATAAATTTACATACTATGGTGTATTTTGGTATTGTGATTCACATATTGTACCTCCTAACTTTGTAGGAAGTAAAGCTCTTATTAAATATCCTATGCCTAGAAAATGTTAGGATAATTTGCAGAAAATATTTCAAAGTCTCTCTAAATGGCTCAGAAGCATTTACAACTTAGGAAAGACTACATCTTGCTGAAAAGCATGAATTGTCTACTCTCTTTTTTTAATGAGAATTTAAGACTGTTTATTAAAAAAGAAATAAATATTCCATTTCAGCTCATTTGGCTTCATCTGCTATTAAATCCTACATATACCCAAGGGTTACACTGATGTACTTACATATTGTTTCTGCAATGAGACTGCCTAATGAGGCAATCAGTGGAACTCCTTAGATAGCTGGACCAAACACTTTTCGGCAGAAAAGGTCCACTCAAACGACAATGCAAAGTGCTTACCCTCCTTGCCCACTTTTATTTGACAGTGTGTCTTAGACAAGGCGAGTGGTGATTTTGGAAGGCAGACAAAAACCATGCACTTTGCACAGATGGATAAAGACGTAGCTTGAGGCCAGTGTGTATGGAAACCATGTTAAAAAAAAAGCAGAGTGTTGAAGAATAGAACCTTCTCCTTTCTCGTTGAATTACTAGCTTTGTGTTGTTGCTCTAATCCAAACCTTCCCAAACTGTAGTCTTTAAGAAACCCCTTCTTTTTGTTGTTGTTGTTGCTAATTATTTACTTTCTTTAAATATAAATTATTTCCTTTCTTTAAATTGATTCAAAACTTTTACTGAATTTTATTTTAAAGTAAACTATATATAACTACCATAAATGGAAAATCAGAATCACTTGACACAAACAGAAGATAACAATAAAAAGAAGTTCCATGACACTAAAGCCATGTTATTGTGCTGTTGCAGTACTATTTTCTGGCAAAGCTTCGAGGCTGAGATGTTTTCTTTTTGTTGCAAGGTGAGATTAGCAAAGGCTAGGGAAGTTTTAAAGTCATTTCAGCACCAGATAGAGAACTTCTCCTTGACTCCATCATGAGGACTGAAAGAGAACTGAAAATAAAATAGCTTCTGCCCAGCATGATTTTGTTTATTGATTGATGTATTCATTGATTTATATTTAACAAACATACATAGCACTCACCAGGTGCCAGGCTTGTTTCTAACTAATTGATAACCATGAACTCATCTAGTCCTCATAATGACCCTGTGAGGTAGTACTATTGTTATCCCCAGTTTACAGAGGAGGAAACTGAGGTGCAAAGAGGTTAAGTGATTTGCTCAAAGTCACACGGTTAAAAAGTAGCAAAGCCAGTATGCAAACCCAGGCGTTTTCACTGCCCGTGTGGGAGTGGGACTCAGTGCTGTGAAGTCATGGTCACACGCTACCTAATATCACAGCGTGTGCCACATAAACCATCAGCCCGTACTGTTGCTCTTCTTGGATGATTAGCATTGATGTACTTGAATGGTTACTTGAAGTTTTAATATTAACATATCATTATTTTTAAATTATATTAATTTAATATTTACTAACATATTAGTGAATAATAATAATATATTTTTCTCCCCTGGAGGGAAATGTTTTGTATCTCTTTGAATCAATCATTCAACCTAATCGGTGCTCTATTAATGATTTAATGACACTCATTGTACTCACATGTAGACCACTGTTTCCAGAAAAGTAACGATATTTATATATATCAATAAAATTTCATGCACACAAAAAAGGAGTTTCCAGAGAAGATGAAGGTAAAGACAGAGGATCAAGCCATACATGTAGTAAAATGTTGCCTCTCAAATATTTTGTATGTGATTTGGTAACAAGACAAAGTAATAAACCAGCTGTTACTTAGAACTAATTACATTGGCAAATACCATTATGTGACTTTACAAAGGAGAAAACTGAGCATCAGAAGGGGTAATTTGTCCAAGGTTGTATAATCCCTATTTGTGATTGGAACTCAGCGCTGCCTGAATCCAAGGACTGCACTTCATAAGATCGCCACCTCAAAGGTACGGAAGGGTTAAATGTGAATTTATCTATGAGAAAATCTAAATGTAGCATCATAAATGCTTTTTAAAATTGTGGTGAAAACATAGCAAGACATCTAATCTCTTGACAAAATTTTAAGTGCACAATACAGTATTGTTAACTATAAGCACAATGTCATATAACAGATCTCTAGAACTTTTTCATCTTGCATGACTGAAAGAAACTATATACCCATTAAACAGCAACTCCCCATTCCCCCCTCCCTCCAATGCCTGGCAATCATCATTTTACTCTCTGACTCTATGAATTCAACTACCTTATACATGTGGAATCATGCAATTTTTTTGGATAAATATCCTGAAATGGGATTGATGGATCATATGGAGTTCTATTTTTAATTTTTTGAGGAACCTTCATACTGATTTCCATAGTGGCTGTACCAATTTATATTCCCACCAACAGTGCACAAATGTTCCCTTTTCTCCATATCCTAGCCAACATTTGTTTCACATTGATTGATTCTCATATTTCAGGCCATCCTTGCATCCTAGGGATAAACACAAACCCTTAGTTTTGTTGATTTTTTTTCTATTCTCCATTTATTTCTGCTCTAATCTTAATCAATTTCTTTCTGTTAAATTTGAACTTAGTTTATTCTTTTTTTTCTAATGGTGTGCTGCTAGGTTGTTTTTTGAGTCCTTTTTTTTTTAAATGTAGGCATTGGGTGCTATAAACTTCACTCTTAGGACTGCTTTTGCTGCATCCCATGTTTTGATATGTTGTATTTTCAATTTTATTTGTTTCAAGATATTTTATAATTTTCCTTTTGGTTATTTCTTTGAACATTTAGTTATTCAAGAGTGTTGTTTAATTTCCACGTTTGTGAATTTTCCACTTTTCCTTCTGCTATTAATTTCTAGTTTCATTTCATTGTGGTTGGGAATATACTTGGTATAATTTTAATCTTAAATTTGTCAAGACTTATTTTGTGAACTAATATGTGATGTGCCCTGGAGAATGTTCTGTGTGCACTTGAGAAGAATGCGTATTATTATGCTGTTGGGTGAAATGGTCTATATACGCCTGTTAGATCCATTTGGTTTATAATGTTGTTCAAGTCTGCTGTTTCTTTATTGATTTTCTGTCTGGATATTCTATCCATTATTGAAAGTGGAGTACTGAAATCTCCTACACCATTGTATTGCTGTCTATTTCTCCCTTCAGTTCTTTATATATGTGGGTACACTGATGTGGGGTGCAAATATATTTATAATCATTATGTCTTCCTAGTGAACTAACCCTTTTATTCTTAAAGTTCTTCTTTGTCTTTTTTGACAGTTTTTGACTTAAAGTCCATTTTGTCCGATATGAGTATGGGCACCCTCTTCTCTCTTTTGATTATCATTTGCATGGAATATCTCTTTTCCATCCATTCCCTTTCAGCCTATGTATGTCTTTAATCTACAAGATCTCTTGTAGACAGCATATAGTTGGATCATTTTTTATCCATTAAGTTATTCTCTGTCTTTTGATGGAAAGTTTAATCCATTTACATTAAAAGTAGTTGTTGATAGGGCAGGATTTACTTTTGCCATTTTGTTACTTGTTTTCTTTCTGTCTTATATCTTTTTTTGTTACTCTTTTCCTCTCTTGATGTCTTCCTCTGTGTTTTGATTTTTTTTGTAGTGACATGCTTTGATTCCTTTCTCACTTTCTTTTGTATATCTTCTATAGGTATTTTCTTTGTAGTTACCATCAGTGTTACATGAAATATCTTATAGTAATAACAATCTATTTTAAGCTGATGACAAATTGACTTCAAATGAACACAAACACTCTACACTTTTACTTCTCTACACACACACACACACACACACAAGCACACACTTCATATTACTGGTGTCACAAATTACTTCTTTTTATTTTGGCATCCATTAACATTTTTATACTTATAGTCATTTTTCATATATTTGTCTTTTAACTTCTATACAAGAATTAAAAGTGATTTACACACCATCAAAACAGTGTTACAATATTCTGTATTCATCTGTATATTTACCTTTACCTGCAAGCAACTTTCATTTGTTTCTGTGTTGCTGTTTAGTGCCCTTTCACTTCAACTTGAAGGATTTCCTTTATCATTTCTTGTAAGGTAGAGCTAATGGTGACGAACTCCCTCAGCTTTTGTTTATTTTAAAATTTTTTATTTCTCCTTCATTTTTGAAGGATAATTTTGCCAGACATAGTGTTCTTGGTTTGTAGGGCTTTTTTCTTCCAGTACTTTGAATATATCATCACACTCCCTTCTGGCTTGCAAATCTTCTGCTGAGAAATCCACACATAGTCTTATGTTGATTCCCCTTGGATGTGGTAAACACTTTTCTCTTGCTGCTTTCAAAATTCTTTTTGCCTTTCACTTTTGACAATTTGATTATAACATGTCTCACTGTGGATTTCTTTGGGTGTGTCTTAGTTGTATACCATTAAGTTTCTTAAATATGAGTGTCCATTCTTTCCCCAGATTTTGGTACTTTCCAGCCATTATATCTTTAAATGAGCTTTCTGTCCCTTTCTCTCTCTCTTCTCCTTCTAGGACTCCCACAATGTGCATATCAGTCCTTTTGATGGTGCCCCATAAGTCCTTATAGGCTTTTTTCATTTTTTTTTCTTTTTGTTCCTCTGACTGGATAATTTCAAATGACGTGTCTTTGAGTTTGCTGATTCTTTCTTCTGCTTGATCAAGTCTGCTGTTGAACCCCTTTAGTGAATTTTTCACCTGAGTTATTGTATTCTTAAGCTTCAAATTTTCTGTTTCATTCTTTTTATATTGTATCTTTGCTAATATTCTCGTTTTGTTCATGCACCATTTTCTTAAGCTCATAGGACATTTTTGTGTTTAATTCTTTGTCAAGTAATTCATATATATCCATTTCTTTAGGATCAGTTTCTGGAGGTGTAGTTTGTCCCTTCTGGGGGGCCATTTTTCCCTGCTTCTTCATGTGACTCAAAACTTGGTGTTGGCATCTGCACATTTGAAAAAACAGCCACTTTTCCCAGTCTTTATGGACTGGCTTCCTACATGGCAAGACCCTCACCAATCAGCCTGGCTAGAGATTCTGGGGGCCTGTAAAACCTTTTTGGGAGTGATGCATCTCCTCTGGGCTTTTGCCTATAATTTCTCAATTAGAAAGGCTTGCCAATTTCTTATTCATGTGCTCCTAATGCCTTGCTCCCTCTGGTGTCTATCTGTGGCACTGCAAATTATCTGGTTCTACAGCAGTAAGCCACCCCACTCTCCCTTGTTCTCAGAAGCCACCAGGCATTCAAAGTATGCCAACTCTGTGTCAGCACCCCAAGTCAGGCAATACAGATACCAGTCACTCAGGCAGCTCTCTGAAAAGCCAGAACATTGAATGCACATTCCACTTGTCTCTTCCCCCACAAGGAAGAAGTCACTAGATGGCATGTTCCCTTCTGGCACTGAGCTGTGCTGGCTTGGGGGAGGGGTTGACATGGGTAAGTGAAATTACTCTTTTTACTGTTTCACTGTAGCTATTCTCCTACTTTGTATTCACCTGGGGTACTATAACCTCTTAACTGGATTCTAGAAATCTCATAACTATATTTTGGTCCATATATAGTTTTTAAAGTGGTGTTTCTATGGGAGAGTGAGGGCTGGGACTTCCTATTCCACAATCTTGCTGACATCACTCTTGTGTGTGTATGTCTGTGTGTGTAGTACTTTGACTGGAATTATTTAAAAATAAATTGTGTATTGCAATGACACCAAGAAAATATTATAGGTTGAACTGATTCTAAATGGAGCAAGAAAGTTTGGATGGACTCCAAAATGGATGTCTCCTTCCCCAGTCTCCTCCAGGTCCACATTTAGAGTTGGTTATCTAGGTCTTCTGTGACTCAGATGACTATCACTGGTTGAGTAAAATAACGTGACTCACTAAAATGCAAACAAAACTCAATTTTATACTTTCATTACACTACCCCTGCAAATCCATTTAACCAACCCCTCTAAGTTGTTGAAATCTTGGGTAAGTCATAAAGCTTTTCCCATCACTTTCAAATATTATCAAATAATCTCAATTTTCAAATAACAAAATAGCCAGTCCAGCCTAATTTTAAAACTTCAAACTCCAACTCAATGTATAACATCACCCCCTCCTCCATCTGAGGTCTGATACAGGTCAAGGAACCTGCATTGGGAGAGGGACATGGATGATTTCACCCTGTCCCCATTTTCCCACCTTCTTTATCACTGGTTCCCCTTTCATTATGCGCCTCTGACTCCACAGAAATGGAGCAGTGGACAGTAAAGAGATAAGGGGCAAAACTGTGTTACCTTTGGAATCTGGTGTTGGGGGGTGCTTTTTGGGTTCTGTTGGAGACCCTCCACCATCACTGGGGACCTTCTACCTCAGTTCTCTTGACATGGGCAATATCTCTTTCTGTGGGCTGTTAATGATTTTCCCTCCACTTCTGACTTCCAGTGGTTGCACACATATACCACACTTCCACTGGGGAGTCCCCTTGCCCATTCTGACAGTCCTCAACTTTCTTCCGACCTATAGAAAACATCATAGAGCTTTGAAATGTCAGAAGCCATATTTCTTGGTTTTGTCACCAGCAGACCCCCTGAGCTTTGAACTTTTTAGACATTCCAGATCCTGCATCTCTCAGATTCCACGGTGGCACACTTACCATGCTCTCTAAATGGTTCTCTTGAAGTCCTCCTCATCAGCTTGAGGTGAGGACAGGGCAGCTTCCCCCCTCCCTTAGTGGGGCTGAGGGGGAGGCATGTAGCACACTGATCACTGTCTTTCAAAAAATTCTCACCACCAGCCTTTTCAAACTCTGGATAAATTCATGGCTTTGAAAAATCCAAATATAAAATTCATTATAAAACTCCCTCAGCAAACTAGGAATAGAAGGGAACATCCTCAAATTGATAAAGCACATCTACCAAAAAATCATACTTAATGGAAAATAACAGAATGTTTTTCCTTAAGATTGGGAATAAGGCACAATGTCTGTTCTCACCACTCCTATCTGACATTGTACTAGAAGTCTTAGCCAGTGTAATAAGGTAAGAAATGGAAATAAAAATCATATAGATTAGAAAGTAAAACTGAAACGGTTGCAGTTGCATACAATATAGAAAATCCTGAGGAATCTACAAACAAACAAATAAACAAAAACTCCTAGGACTGATGAGTAAGTTTAACAAGGATGCATAAAAAGTCAATCACATTTCTATATGGTAGAAACGAACAACTGGAAACTGAAATTGAAAACACAATGCAATTTGCAATCACTCCAAGAAAAATAAAACACTTAGGTATAAAACTAATAAAATGTGCACATGATCTGTATATTGAAACTATAAAATGCTAATGAAAACAATAAAAGAAGGTCTCAATAGGTGGGTAGAATCACTGTGTTCATTAATTGGAAAACTCAACAAATTGCCATAAAATTTCTAGGAAGATTCTTTTTAGACATAGACAACATAATTCTAAAATTTATGTGGAAAGGTAAGGAACTAGAATACTCAAAACAATTTTGAAAAAGAAAAATAAAGTTAGAGGAATCTCACCACCTCCATACTACCTCTATAGTACCTTGAGATGTACTATACAGCAACAGTAAGCAAGACAGTGTAGTATTAGGAGAGGGAAAGAAACATAGATCCATAAAACAGAATAGAGAATCAAGAAATAGACCCAAACAAGTATAGCCAACTGAATTTTGACAAAGATGCAAAAGCAACTCAATGGATGAAGGATAACCTTTTCAACAAATGATTCTGGACTATTCGGACAATGATAGGCAGAAAAGAAAAAAAGAAAGAAAAAGAAACCTGACCCGAGCCTCACATCTTATATAAAAATTCATTCAACATGTTTTATAGATCTTAATGTAAAGCATACAATTATAAAACTTTAGAAGAAAACAAAGGAAAAAATCTTTGTGACCTAGGATTAGGCAAACAGTTCTTGGACATGACACCAAAGGCAAAATTCATAATAGCTAAAGTAATAAATTGGACTTTGTGAAACTAAAAACGTTTGCTCTGTAAAATACTCTGTTAAGAGGATGAAAAGACAAGCCACAAATTAGGAGAAACTATTTGCAAATTACATATCTGAAAAAGGACTCATACCCAGAATATATAAAGAACTCTATAAATTCAAATGTAAGAAAGCAAACTATTCATTTGGGCAAAACAGGCAAAATATTTACTTAAACAGACACTTTGTCAAAGAAGACATACAGATGGCAAATAAACACATGAAAAGATTTCATCATTAGCCATTAGGTAGTTGCAAATTAAAATGACAATAAGACACCGCTACACACCTATTAGAACAGCTAAAATAAAAAATGCTGTCAGTACCAAATGGTGGCAATGATGTAGAGAAACTATATCTCTCATATATTGTTGGTTGGAATATAAAATGGTACAGCCACTCTGGAAAGAGTGTGGCAGTTTCTTATCAGGTTAAATGTAAATTTACCATATGACCCAGAAATCACACTCCTGGATACTTATCCTAGTAAATTAAAATTTATATTTATGCAAAAACCTGTATACAAATATTCATAGTGGCTTTATCTGTAATAGACAAAAAGTAGAAACGAGTCAACTGTCCTTTAGCGGGTGAATGAATAAATATTGTTCACCCATACAATGGAACACTAATCAAAATATAAAGAAATAGACTATTGATTCATGTAACCACCTAGATGTATCTCAAGACAGTTAAGCTAAGTAAAAAAAAAAATCTAATCTCAAGGGGTTGCATACTGTATGATTCCACTTATATAGCAATCTCAAAGAAAGTCATAATGATGGAGAAGATACTAGTGGTTGCTGGAGTTTAAGTTTGGTGGAGAGTATGACTATTAAGAGGTAACACAAAGGAATTTCTCTGTGCTGATGGAACAGTTCTTTATCCTGATTCTGATATTGGTAACTCGAATCTACATACATAATAAAATTTCAAAGAAGTATACATTCAAGAAAGAGTTCATGTAAAAACTTGTGAAATCTGAATAATTCAGGTCTATACCTAAATTAATAATATTGTACCAATGACAATTTACTAGTTTTGACAGTGTACTATGGTTATGTAAGTTATTACCACTGGGGGAATCTGGGTAAAGTGTGCATGGGAACTCTTTACACTATTTTTGCAATTTCTTGTGGGTCTTCAGTTCAAAATAAAAAGTTATTAAATGCAAACACACGCAGACACACACACACTCAAATATGGAGATGTCCCTTCCAGTTGTAATGACTTCACTTTGCCAATAGAATTAAGCCACACTATTTGGCATAATATCCAAATTCTTCAAAATGTTTTCCAAACCTGCATTCCCTGTCCTATCTTCTACAATTTCCCTTCCACTCCACTCACATACCAAAGATGGCTCTTTCTCAAACATCCTGTTTTTCATGCACCTATGTCATTGCACAGATTATTCCTCCCCTTCTACTTCTCCTGACAAACCCTTATCCATCTTTTATGTATATAGGTGAGAATCCTCCTCCTCCTCTCCCCACTTTCCTGCATCATCCCATAGAGAAGGAAAATGCCCATGACACTCTGGCAGACATCTCTGGGATGGCACTGCACCATTCTTATCATTCCTGAGTTTTTTCCCCTCAAAAACAGAAGGGGCAGCAACAGCTGATCTGACTATGATGAGTGTCATGTCCACTGGGCCTCTTTTTTTTTTTTAGTAGATGGGATTATTTGTCTCAAAAGAGACATTTTTGATGTCTCTCAAAACAGAACCATCTCTCTTTTCTTTCCGTCCCTTCCCTTATTACACATTTTGTATTAAGAGGAATTTTGCACCACTTAGCTCAAATTTTTGTGTGCAAACCCTAACAGTCAGAACCCTAGAAAGAAAGAAGGATGAGTGGTGGCATTTGGTCAACAAACTAGACCTCGAAACTCTAGCAGAAACCCAACTAAAGTGCTTTCTCCTCTGTGAAGCCTTCTCAACCTTCCCAGGCACGCGGCCACCCTGTCCCTCATGTCCCCAGAGCACCCTGGTTATAGCACGTGGTGTAATAATATGCTGTGTGAGGATGCCTTCGGCTGAACTGTGAACTCAGCTGGATCTCCTGGGTTTCTTTCAGCTTTGTATTTATAGCAAACAAAAGAGAGTATGGCATATAGATATCGAAAAAGACATCCATCTAATTATCAGAAGAGCAAACACAGGGCATCATAAAGAGCCCTGGGGCCAAAAATCACTTGCTGCAAAATTACCTCCAAGACAATCCGCATATGTAAGAAGGAAGGAGAAAAGAACTCCTGAGGGTATCCAAGATGGTAGGTCTATCTTACAGGAGCAGAACTCAGTATTAATCAAACATGAAGTCAGGAGAAGGAGGAAAGAGGTTCTATAACAGATAGCTGGTGAACACAGCCAGAGGCAGTTGAACTGGGCCTGAAAGCAGGAGCATTTTTGCCTGGAAAACTCCTTCCGTGAGCATGCAGAAGAGCGTTTTCAGCCCTATTTTCCAGCAAGGTCTTTGTTTTTTCTCCCCAACCATCTCTATTTCTTTGTGTCCAGGATACTCTTTTTCATTGTATTCCATAGTCGTGCCCTGTCCACTACACACTTACGCACAAAAAACTATAAAGTAATAGATAAGGCATCACCAATGACGCAGAGACTGAATTCAAGTCTAGCTGCTTCTGTTTCCACCATCAGCAAACAGATCTGCCTTCAGTAGGCAGACAAATGTATTCATTTTCCAACATGCCACTAAGATTTCTTTGGAACCAAGCATTTTCACTATGTTAAAGTTGGGGGGTTTTTTGTTTTGTTTTTTTCCTAGAAACACTCTAGCCAGCTAACATTGAATTTATGGCTTTGCAGAATTCCCTGAGAATAGGTGGAGTGAAAAATTGTACCCATGTTGTCTACAAATTCCAAGAATAACGTTCCTGTCTATCCATCCATACGGGGAAGTTTACATGCCATAAACAAATGGATGAATACAGTAATTCACTAGCATCATAAGAAGGTTTTTTTTTTTCTTTAAGTGGGGGGAAAATACTGTAAATTTCAAAACCTACTAAAAAGAAGTAAGGTAGACTCTTTCTGCCCCATAATTTTGCATCTTATTCCTCATTTATTGTAAAATATATTTGGAATACCTAATTTAAAATGTACGTTATCTAGGCTTGTACACAGGCAAAAACTGTTAGTCTCATAAGAAGAGAGTAAAACTTACCAAAGTATTCATTTGAGGAGAAGGAACATATTACCTATGTATAAATTTCAGTATTTTCTCATACTCCCATGCCTGTTTAGTTTTCTCATACTGATTGCTTATCCTCGTGCATGCCTTTATACACAAATTTTTCAAAGAGAAATTTTTTTAAAGAGAAAGCTTTCAACCAACTTCTTTACCTTTTAGCTAGTACATGTGTTTGACAAGCAATTATAACTGGAGAGACCATCACATAATCAGATATTATCTCCTCTAACTGAGACTTTTCACATAATATTCACCCCTGAAGAGTCTTGTTCTAAGACTCTCACAGATTTTCATGCTAATAATTTTCTGTGCCTGCACAGTTGCAAAATTGGACTTCAGTCAAAATTGTTCTTGAAAATATAACTCAGAGATTGGCAAACACCTTAAAAATTAATCATGCGTTCTTTATATTTAAAAAAAATCCTTCTATTTTTCCTAAATCAGAACCGTTAAAACAGTGGGCAGCCAATAAATATCATTTGTGGTTAATAACCATATGCATATTCAATGACCCCTGCTGTGCTGAGCTCTGAAAGGTGGGTGTAGCAATTATTTTTTGACCTCATTCCAGAGAGGAGAAACTGAAGAGGAGGAACATTTATTGAAGTTATCACCTTAAGAGTCTCAGATAGATTCTGGGATGAGATGGGGGACTCACCATTCCCCAGACACACCACACCCCAGTCCTTCCTGCTCCTGTGCTGGCTGGGGAGATAACAGCTATTTAGCGACATTAAGTAAGATAATAATAATGCACTTTATTTACAAGGCACTTATCCTCCATTGGCATGCAAGGTGTCGCCTGGAAGCACAGCAGTGAAACAATTAAACTTTATTGAGCTGTCTAATGTCATCCCCGTGTGGATGCTGGCATATTGTAAGACCTCGGTCGGTGTTCTTTGCATAAGACTTGCGTTTTCACTATAACTACTGTTGATTCTTTGTGTATCTTTAATTTCTTTCTATAACATCAATAAAAGAGAATATTAAGGGGAGAAAGGTCTCTTCCAAACAGGGGGTCTGACTCTCAGCTGTGATTTGCTTGGCAATTGGAGATTTTGTGTACAGTCTCGTACAGCAAAAGGTGAGAAATGCAGAAGCAATGGCTTTTAAAAAAACACGGAGAGCAGCAGGAAGCCCTCTCTGCCCAATTACAAGGTGATCCCAGTTCATTTTTATGGTTTGTTTCTTTCTTTCTTTCTTTCTTTTTTTTTTATCACACATTTCCAAACACAGTCTTGATGTCCTGTGGGGCTGCTTTTGTAAAAAGCCATAGCTTCTGATTTAAGGAGCTTCAAAAATAGCTCTCTGCTTCTTCAGTCTGAAAGAGAGCAGTCAAGTAACAACACATTTATTCTCTCTGAAAAATAGAAAGATGTCAAAAGCAAAGTTCACAGCAAAATTAGGCTGATTTGTTTTGTGCTTCTGTGATTCTGGCTGTTGAAGTAAACAGGAATAAAAACAACAACAGTGGTTCGTTTCATAAGCAAAAACTGCTATTAAAATGAATTTTGTGCTCAAAAACTTATCCTGGCAGGAAGAATCATCAATTATACAAGCTCTGGAGAGGGGCAGGGGAAGAAAGACTTGATAGCCACAGTCAGACATTTTCCCCTAGTCAGCATACAATTCGGGCATCACATTCAGAAAAAGGACAACCTCATTACTCTGATACAAATGACCAATGGTTCTCAGAGTCTCTGTGTTGGTTGTGACAGATACTAAGCAATAATCCTGCTGCCATGAAAACTTCCACCATAAAAGCAGCTTTGGCTGGTAGTGACAAAAGTGTGGCCCCAATATGGAAAACTTTCAGGAAATGCCCAGGTGAGATTCTCCAGGAAGTGCCACCCAGGAAGAAACCACTGAGGTTCTAATCGAGAGCATCCATAGCACTGACTCCCATTCTTGCGCAGGAAGATTTGACACTCCGCAGTCCAGTGGTGACAGTTCTGCTGCCCCAACCTCGCGTATTTCTCAGGATGGAGCATCAGATTTTTTACAGGGTCCTGTACCACCCTGTGTTTGTTGTTTTTTTTTTGATTTGTATACATAAGGTCAAAAGTGAACACTGGATCTAGCTCTCATCCCCAAGAAAGTAACCGTATGATTTCTTCTTCCAGAGTTGCAACTAATGGAAAGTTTCCTGATTTTTGAGGTGATAAGGGTTCGAAATCAGTTCTGAGAATTGGCTGGGAAACATCAGTCCCATTTGCAATTGAAAAAGACTATTTTTGTTTTTAGCTGGACTACTGTATACTGACACTCTGAGGGTTTGGTGTTTGTTTGTGGCTTTTCTTGTGACCATTCCTAATGAGAACGAATGGGAAGGGAGGCCTACACTGAGAATACTGAATTTTCCAGGTTAGGTCTTTATTCTAACATGATGGTAGTATTAGTCATGTGAACCAAGCAACCTTTGTGAACTTCTTTCTAGTCCTGTTTTTTTCCATGAATATTAAGTTGACCAAAATATCGAGGGAAAAAAATGTACATTCTGCATCAATACAATGATTCTCCAGGAGCATAAATACTTCTGGAAGTACTGATTATATCTTCAATTTTCTCAAGTGCACCAGTCTCCAGCATACTGTAAGGCCATAGCACATGCTACTTCTTCTGCCTGGAACATTCTTCTATCCTTAGCTTTATCCAGTTAGCTTCTGCTCTCTCTGCAGATTCCAGCCCAGTAATCACTTCTTTAGGATTGTCTTATCTGATGGTTCCTTATCATATGTTCTCTAAGCATGACATTGCCTTGTTACCACTTACCACAGGTATAATTTTACACCATTTGAGTAAGTCATCCTTTGATTAACGTCTTACACAACAAACAGAGACTAGAATATAACAAACGCATGTATGCTGTACACATGGCCAATTTTCAATCGGCTGTGTAGAGAAACACAATTCAATAAATCCACAGATAATTTAAAGACCACTTTTTAAGAGTTTCATTCCTCTCCCTATCTCATCTCTCGTCAGTGTGCAAGTTAAAGAAAGGAGCAAAATTAATTCCCCTGTGTTTCCTTTCTCTCTTTATTCCCAATTCATAATGTCAATTCTCCAAACAAAATTGAAATGGTCACTAGCAACAAATGGTAGAAAGATAGGATCTTCAGACACAGGGATGAAAAGTGAATACCAATAGTTAAGTCAATGCAATATAATCAAAGAAATGCAGTGCAATGTAATCAAAGAAAACTCCCAAGACTTGAGAACTTGGCTTTTGATAGCTTGGAGTGGAAGGAAATTTAGGTGTTTTTTTTTTCCCTATCTCTAGGTCTCCTCTTTAGATAAAAGCATAGATAACCCAGAGCCCTTTCATTTCTTTTCCATATATATAGGTAGACAAATAAGAAGATACAAAGTAAAAAGGTAGTCTGAAAGGTAAGTTGTCAATATTGTTATATACTTCATGTACTTTCGTCCAAGTACAGCAGATGTTGCATGGATTTCCAAATATTGTGGCCACGGCCTCTAATAGCTGCCACTTTCTTTTTCTTAGCTTGAATGATCCATTTTATTTTACCATAAAATCCATCTTTAGACACACTGATGTCTGATATTCCAACCATCTACTCATCTGGGGCCAACAAATTGCTCTCCTGAGTATGATTCTTGGTCCTACTGTTACAAAGCTGGAAACTGATGGAGAAGCATTAGCCTGCCAGTGAGATAGGCAGTATCCCATAGACCACTCTGGTGGTCTACATGGAACTTGTGCAGCTTCTCAAGGAGCTAAGATGATAACAGACCTGTTCTGATATTGGAGTTGCAAACCGCAAAGTACTGTAGAGGCTTACCAGGGCTCCAGGATGTAAAAGGTTTTCCATGAGAAGCAAACCCATTCCATTTGTGGCTTTTGTTAGTTTTGCACTATCAAGAAATGTATTTTTAAAAAAACCTTTTCTGCAAAGCTTGCAAAAGCCACAAATTCGATACCTTTGGTTTACATGCAAAACATGATGCCCAATTCAGGTTAGACTTTGTACTGCATTAGCTAATGTAATAGAACTTTTTCCAAGAAGTTCCCAGGTCAACAAGTTTAAGCTTCACATTTCAAACACACTTTTGTTTGAGACCTCAGCAAAACACTCACAAAGGGCTGAATGGCCATGAAATTTTTGAATTTAAACTTTAAAATATTTAAATGCTGCATTGCCCCCATCCCAACACTCTTGATAAGCTCTCATGAAACTCATGAGCTGAAATTGACAGTTGGTTCTGTTAGTGCCATAGAGACAAGTTCATATCATAGGAACAGGAAATAATTTAGGTTAGAATCATTCGCTCAGCTGTGACATGATAAAAGGCAAATAGAACAAAGGATCTCCAAGAAGAAAATTTATTCCTGGAAATGGTTGAAGGGCTTTAAATTAGGGTGAGGGGGGCAAGTTGTAAATCTCACTTATAAGAAAACCTCCAACAGGCCTCATAGGCTGTTCTATGACCCATATTAGATTCTGAAATCTCCATGAGTATTGATCCTCACTTTTGTCTCCTATAATCAGTTTAACTGTCTACAAATGAGGTTCAGTTGGGTTTGCCAGGCTCTTCTTGCCTTCTTCTTCATGGAGATGGATGCTGAGATGGGTCAAGTGATCATAGTGCTCCACTCTGCAGCACTTGGGGTGACTACACTTGTAGGGTAAGTAGACATATTCCCATTATTTTATAGATAATCTGTGATGTCAAAGTTGGATTATTTGGTGTGAAGGTTTAAGGT
>JANTQK010004257.1:110514-121894 GCA_029224305.1 Caperea marginata | reverse complement strand
TTTTTTTTTTTTTTAAAGATTTATTTTTATTGATTGATTGCTTGCTTGCTTGCTTGCTATGTTGGGTTTTCGTTTCTGTGCTAGGGCTTTCTCCAGCTGTGGCAAGCAGGGGCCACTCTTCATCTCTTCATCGCGGTGCGAGGGCCTCTCACCATCACGGCCCCTCCCGTTGCGGAGCACAGGCTCCAGACGCGCAGGCTCAGCAGCCGTGGCTCACGGGCTCAATCGCTCCGCGGCACGTGGGATCCTCCCAGACCGGGGCACGAACCCCTGTCCCCTGCACTAGCAGGCAGACTCCCAACCGCTGCGCCACCAGGGAAGCCCCTAAGGTATTATTTTTAGTAACACACATAATTGAGGAATGTATAAGAAACATTTGAGAATTTACTGGTTTTTCCCTATTAACTCTGTTACTTGTGATTCTATGATTTTTTTTTAATCTGAGAAAGAGTAATAGTAGAAGACTTTTTAAAATATCTCTCCTTTATCTCCCAACATATCATTAAGCTTTGGATTCGCAGAAGCAAAATGGCCTTAGATGATGAAGATATAGATTATGGACTGAAGGCTACATAATTAAACATGTAAGATATCAAGGTAAAGTACCAGAATACATAAAGAGGATAATTTCTTTAGTCAGCAAATGGGCAATAACAGGAAAAGAATTTTTGTCTTGGGATAGTGAGCAGTTGTATAAACATATGATGCAAAGGCTTTTTCAAATAGACATAACATTGCCATATGTTCCCTCCTAAAACTGCAGAGGGACTTGGGAAAATCAGAATGATTTAAGATTGCCTATACACATCTCTGACACCATTTGGTTAGCTGAGCCCAAGCAGCTAAAAGTAAGGAGTGTAGTTAAATAGGGACACGTTGAGAGACCACAGTGTGCCCCAGAGATTTTTGTGTTAAGATAAAGAAAGCCATCAAACATCACCGACAAACTGCTGCTTCCCTTAAGATATGATAAAATGTGTGCACTACCTCTGGTGGCTCAGCTCTACAGAGCTCATGGAATGCTTTCCTCCAGATTCAGGCAAGAGCTGCTAAACATGGCAAGAGGGGTTTAGACTATGGGGAACACATGGATTTGCCCTTCTTCGGTACTTCGCTATGAGAAAGAGACAATGCTGCCAGGGTATCAAAAGACCAGTACAGTAAATTGATCATTCTACACAAAGAGAAAGCAGCCTACCAAGCAGGCACAATGGAAATAGCAGCACCTTGATGCCAAGTACAGGCTGTGTCTACACAATATCAAATCAATCAATCTAAGGGTGAAAACTTCAACATGCACAAATGTTCTGTCTACACTACCTAACCGGTGTGTTTGCTTTCGCTTTGTAACTGGAGTGAACAATTGTTTTGGTATCATGTAGGCACAGCCACCATGTCAATAACTGGCACCCGAAGACAAGTCATTGTATGCCAGTGGTAGAGACCACCACTCTCCACTTCATAAGCTGAGGGGGAAAATCAGATTGGTGTAGGAAGTAAATATTGGCAGCAGTGTAGATCCCAACGTCCAGTCTGCTCCACAGAGCTGGCTTCATTAATCTTGACATGACCCAATTTAACCAGTAAGATGACCAGCAGTGACCCTTCTGAAAGCTGCTTTTCATCTATTCAGAGGACCAGATCCTTTAATACACAGATATTCTTATTGTCCAGTTCTTTAATAAAGAGGATAAAATGGGGACTTTTCCTGGCCAGAATTAATCAGATTGCCCTTACAACGTCAATTACCTGGTGATTACTTAAACATGCAGCTCAATTTGCCTCTATTGCTATCTACAGAATCTTTTCTCAAGGATAAAAACAAAGTCTGTATCATTTGAAACTACCCAACCATAAGAATATAAATAATATTATAAGTGAATCAAATCAAGCTGCTCAAAATTATGTTCCTGATATATTCATTCATACATGCATGCATTTTCTTCTTTAGTTTTTCATTCTGCATGGCACTTGATGAACTCTCAGTTTGAAGTCTTCCTTCAGTTATGGAAATCCTTAGAACTATTTCTTCCTGTATTGACTCCCCTCCACAATTCTAGTTTTCCTTAATGTCCTACCCGATGAATGGTCAAACCCCGAAGAATGGTCAAACTCTCCCCTCCACATCCCTGGAATTTTATACTTTCCATCTTTTAATGTCATTGGGCTAGATTCAGAGAGAATACCTCCCCTCACTGAAACTCACTGATTCATCATCTGGTGTATCCAGTATTGCTACTCAACCCACTTAATGAATTTTTTATTTCAACAATCACGTTTTTCATTTCTAAGAAGTTGTAACTGCCAGATCTTGTTTCCTAAGTACCTCTTGTAGTTTAATAATCTCCTGTTCATATATCATGTTTGCAAAAAGCTCCTTTATCTCTCTGGTGATATTTAATATTCTTAAAACGATTTTTGGATTGTTTATATTCACATTCTTTGGGTCCAAAAATTTTCTGTTTGTGCTATTAGTATTCTCTCTCCCATTGTGTTGTCCATCCTCAGATTTTGGGTAATTCTTAGTTATCTACTGTTTTCGTTTTTGGTTTCCTCAAAACAGAGGCTGAGAAAGTGGTGTAAGTAGTTTATTCAAAAGGAATCCTAAGAAGCACGAGCCCAGGAGCTGTGAGAGTGAGCTAGGTGAGCAGGAAAAGCCAAATATAAGGGAGCAATTAGAGATTTCTCAGTTCAGGCAAGACCTCTGAGAAGCATATAGAGCCCTCTCAGAACTGTTTGCCAAAGGACTCTCATCCACCACCACCGCCCCCCCCTCCATTAGTTGAGGGCTGCCCCTAAGAGTGCTGACTCCCTCCTACTTTTGGACTGTGTTTGCCTATGGGTCAAAGGAGTTCCCTTAGTTTTGGAGACAGCCCTGGGGCATAAAGCAGAGAAGACATGCCCTTAAGATTGGACCTGCTCAATGTGTGTCCAGACATGCATGAAACTGTGCAAGGCTGATGCAGCTGAAATTAGAGGTGGCATCAAGGATCTGCTGCATGTACTCGTATGTGGAAGAATTCTCCAGTATGTATCCTGGGTTGTGATAGTTCCTGACAAAGTAACCTTCCTGCAGAGTGGACTTTGAGCAGTGACATCAACCCCAGATTTAGCAGCAGCATCTGATTGGGCCGCGCAGTGAGAGCTGACCATCTACTGCCATCTTTTTGGAGTGCCTCTTTTTTTCTAGTCCACAGAGAGTTCTCACTCTTGTTTTTAGGAATGGCTATGGATACTTTATTTAAAAATTTTTTTTTATAACATCTTACAAGAGAGAAAGGCATACACCGGTGCTCACCTGTCTGCCTAATGTGTAAACTACTGTCTTCTATTACCTGTCTTAAAACATCACTTGCAAGATCACAGAGATTCCCCCATTTTCCAGCAATCCTGGTTTTAGATGCTATCATCTCACTCGAATTCAAAATGTTAATTATGGAGGTTTACCCCTTATCCTCTGAAAAAGATCGCAAGGACTGGTTAGGGTCAGTCCATTTGAAACAGTCCAAACCCAGCACCTTAGAAAACTTCATCTAATAAATATTTTATGTCAGTGCTTTTTTTCCATTACATAGATTACTTTGAATTATTATCAAGTATTAGTTTACTCTGGCTGTCATAACAAAGTACCACAGACTGGGTAGCTTAAACATCAGAAATTAATTTTGTCACAATTCTGGAGGTTGGAGTCCAAGATCAGGGTGTCAGCAGGCTTGGTTTCTTCTGAGACCACTCCCCTTGGCTTGCAGGTGGCCATCTTCTTGCTGTGTCCTCACATGATCTTCCCTCTGTACCTGTCTGTCCTAATCTCCTCTTCTTACAAGGACACCAGTCAAATTGGATTAAGGCCCACCCTAATGACCATATTTTAACTTAATTACCTCTTTAAAACCCCTGTCTTAAAATATAGTCCAATTCTGATGCTTTAGGGGATAGGACTTCAACATATGAATTTGGGGGGATGCAATTCAGCCCCACAACTTGTCTATTAAGAATTCTCCAGATTTTACTTCAGTGTTATTCAAATGCAATGAAACACTTCAAGCCCTTACATCTTAAGTAGGACGAGTTACCATTGTTACAGACTTTAAAATCATGCTATTTTTTTTCTCCAATTTTTACTAGAAAAAGATTTCTCCTAATAATAATAATTGAATGTGCAGAAAGGAACACAAGACCATGTAATAAACTGAGAGGATACAACCTTTAGGTCAAAATCTAAATACAGAAAAACCTCCTTAATATAGGATAATATCCTACAACTTATGTGAGAAGATAAACCAAGTTGTAGAATAGTTTTAATTAATTTATTTTTAAAATTAATATGTACACATCATTAAGAAACTAATCAAACAGTTTAAAGGGATCTAGAATATAAAGAAAGTCTTCCTCCCACCTCAATCCTCAGTTCCCAGCTGTCCTTCCCAGAGGAAACCACTATTATCTGTTTCTTAATTATCACTCTAGAGATATTCTATGGGAATGCAAACATGTATATTAATGCACCTTTTTGCCTTGTACAGTTGAGATGTACTTTGTATATATTTTGCATTGTGCATTTTCCACTTAAAAGTCTTTACAATTCTTCCATATCACAGGAAAAATATACACCTAATTATTTTCAAAGGCTGGATAATTTTTTGTTGAATGGATGTACAAATAATTTTTTAGCCATATCTACTGATGAGCATTTAGTTTGTTCCAGCCTTTCACTACATCAGTAATGCTGTAATGAATAGCCTTTTTTATACAACTTTGCACAGATATATAAATACACTTGAAGGACAAATTTCTACCAACAGAACTGCAAGTTCAAATGTTATGTGTATTTTTAATTTTGAAATACACTGAGAAATTTCCCTTCAAAGAGTCTGCATCAGTCTGGAATCCTACCAACAATCCATGTGAATACTTGCTTCCTCACACCATGTTAGTACAGATTACTATCACACTTTTGAAACTTGCCAGTTCGGTGGGTAAAGTAGTGCTATATCGTTATTTTTCTTATTTGCATTTTTCCAATTATGGGTGAGATTGAGCATCTTTTCTTATATTTAAGAACATTTTTATCTGTTTTTGAAAAGCCATTTTCTCACAGTCTTTTTCCATTTATTAATTGTTTTTCTTTTCTTAACTACAGAATAGGTCTTAACCGTAGGAGGGTATTTATTTATTTATTATTTCTAGAACAAGTATTAGATGAACAATGTAGGTTTCTAAGTCTGCTTGTATCTCCTAAGTCTGCCTTGATAACCAAATAACAGGGAATAATGGAAGCACCACAAGATAAGGAGTCTCAGTTCAACCACAATTGAAAAGTTGTTTAATAATCTAAATAAATGACGTTATACCATGTTCACGGATGGAACGATTTAATAGCAAAGATGTCAATCCTCCCTAATTAACCTCCATGTGCACTGCAATTCCAAATAAAAATTTCCAGCAGAAAGTTTTTGGAACTCTACAAATTTACCCAAAAATGTTGTGGATACAACAAATAGCCAAGTCAGTCTTGACAAAGAGGATCGAGGTAAAAGGAGCATGTTCTATCTTAAAGTAATTTATCTAAAAAGCTTTCATAAAAGAAAACAATATAACAGTAAAAGAAAATTGATCAATAGAACATAAAGGTCTCAAAAAATGGGAAAAATATGTATTGTTTAGAAAATAATATAGGAAAAACACATACACTCTATATAGAAAAATAATCTTGAATTTCTGCAAACACCATATTCAAAGTGGATGCCTAATGGAATAAAGATCTAAAGAAGAAAGGTAAAACTATAAAGATAATAGAAGAAAATGTACAGAACATGTGTGAAATTTAGGGGTAGTGAAAGACTTCTTAGAATACATGCCCAAAGCATAAACAATGTCTAGATGTCTAACAAATAAAGAACACTGTAAACAAAGTTAATGGATATACCACTGGATGCCTGAAATTTTGCTAATGTGGCTAGTCTTTGAATCTTCAGAGTGTTTATCTCATACTCTCTTAAGCACATGTCTTACCATGGCTTCCAACATAGAGTCAAGTTAGCATAATATCAATGTATTCTGTAGGACATCCAGACAGTTCAGGTCTGTGCAAACTACGACAAAGGGATGGACTATTAACATTTGTCATTTACAGACTGCAGACAGTAAACAGATATTGTTTTCTGCTCCAAGTAAATGCAAATGGTTTCTGATCCTCCTTTCTGATTGAGGTGAAAAGGAGTGCATCACCAGATCAAAGGCTGCATCCTACACTCCTGAGGTCATCTTAATCTGCTCTAGAAAAGATACCAGATGTGGCACTGCAGATGCAATCAGGCTACACTTGGTTGCACGTGCAGTAGTCTATTGTCATCCTTCAGGTTCCATCTGGCTTTTGTAGGTGCCAGACTTGTGAATTAAATGGAGATATGATAGGGACCACCTCTGAATTGTTTAGGTCCTTGATCAAGACATGAATTTCTGCCATCCCCTAACCCCCAGGGTTCCATTTTTTATTTAATTATTATTTAAATGGGGTGGGAGCAGTTTCAGAGCTTGGCTTTCTCCACTATGATAGTTCTTACCACACAGAAAAGGGAACCAATACCGGGTTCTGCCAACTCTCTGACTGCCACTATGGTCTGTCAATCATTACAGTAATCAGGTCTGACTTGCTTCTGATGGTTAAATACAACCATATCAGTATCTCTGACCCAGGCATCTCATGCCTTTATTATTTTGAGATCCTATCACCCTTACTACTCTCCATGAGCCCAGTTCCTGTTATCTATTTTGCCAGTTAAATAGAGTACTAGCCGAAAACCTCAAAGAGTGGGCCACTTCAAGATTCTCAAGTTCATCAACCGAGATATTTCAGGGTCTCATTTTTTCCCAATTTGTGCCCTGGTCTTGGCACGGTAGACCTGTCTAGGTTGAGGATTAAAACTGGGTTTTTCCTACTCTTATGTTTGAATTCTGGGTCTAGACTTTAGCTTTTTTCTGCCCTCCAGTAGCCAAAAATGCCTTCTTGATTTCATACCTAGCCTTCAGTTGTTAATTAATTAAGTCTCAATCATTCATTATTTTTTTCTAAAGCACCGATTTCCCCTAGCAATAGCCATCTAATTTCATTGTTCATATTATCATTTGCCCCATATTTATGAAATGGTGAATACAGTGCACCCACTAGTGCATTTCTTTTCATTAGTACACCATCTTAGTTGGTGACTAATGAAA
Organism: Caperea marginata; assembly: GCA_029224305.1. NCBI lineage: Eukaryota > Metazoa > Chordata > Mammalia > Artiodactyla > Neobalaenidae > Caperea > Caperea marginata. Next base: position 114,679 of record JANTQK010004257.1, on the reverse strand, counting down.
TTTTTAACAATTTCACTGCCACCTTTTGCAGAATCAGGCTAGCCCTGATCAACCTACCACCAGTGTGGGGTCCACACTGCCAGTTGGCTGGAGGGTGATCCATCCCTAGATTCCTCTCTTAGCCTGTACTCTCTCAAATCACACCATACTTGGCACCAACTGTAGCAGATTGTGTTCCCAAGAAGACAGATTCCAAGATGGAGATTTGAATGAAGAAAGATTATTAGAGAATGTTCTCAAGATCAACACATGTGAAGGAAAAGAAGGAAGCAGGATTGTACAAATGGAGAAAATGGGCTGCAATGCAGCCTCAAAAAAGGCTTCATCTGAGCCCACAGAGAACTCTGTAGGTTGGCTGTCCTTCTGAATTGCCCCATGTTAGGGTGAGGCAGCTGGGCCTATATCCTCAAATAAACCGGTTATTAGATATAGATTACTTCTGGAAAAGGCATGTAAACTTGGACAAGGCAGCTCTCTTCTCCCAAGGGTAATTCCTGGAGAAGGTTGACAGCTGAGAGCCATCAGCTAGGAGATTTCCCAGATGGAGGAATAAGTCTATTCCTGAAGGAGGATCTGGGCAATACCATCACAGCATCCATTACGCAAGTACAGAAAAAGATATACAGATTCTCTAATAATCGAATAAATACAAACTTAAACAATTAGTTACCTCTTAAACATCAGGTTGTCAGAGATGTGGGGAAACAGGAACCGCTGTATACTACTGATAGGAATAAAAATAAGAACAGATTTTCTGCAAATAATTCATCATACTTAACAAAATTAAGTAAACATATACCCCATGACACAGCAATCCAACAGAAACTCTCACACAGGCCTATGAAGTTACATGAACAAGGATACCCATCACAGTGTTGTTTATGGTAGTACAGACTAGCAGTAAACCAGGTCTATGTTATTAGAGAAAAACATAAGCAAAATACGGTGGTTGCAACTATAGAATTCTACGAAACATTTAGAGGCAACAAACTAGATATACATACAGAAACATGAAAAGATGTAAAAAAAGAGTAACAACAAAGGACTGAGTGAAAAATATTTAAAAGAGCAAAGTCTATAGTATAACACCATTTATGTAAATGAAAAACACGAGCCACACCTCATATTTTACAATATGCATATTCACGCATTCAAAGGTATATATCAAACATATTAGAGTGAGTTCGCACAGCAAAGAGGAGCAGGGGAATGGGAATCAAATAAAGAAATAAAGGTGAAAAATAGGTAAAACAAAGAGTAGTCCTGCATGAACCTTTTGCACCTGAGGTCCAAAATGAGAACAATAGTAAATATAGTAAACAATTTGGTGCAAATTTGTTTTTATGTAAGTTTTAAATTCAAAATCCAATAGGAAGAAAATTAAGTTGATTAGTAGGGTGTTCCTAGAAAAATCCTCTCTAGTTGGAAAGACACCTCATAAGGCTTTATACTTAGAATGACATAGCTTCCTTCCTACTTAGACACTCATGGATAGCCCCAGTTCCTAGAATATAGTAAGTACTCTATAGATGCTGAGTGAAAGAATAAAGTGAATAAATATGTAAATAAATGAATGGAGTGAACAAGCATATATTTGAACAAAAAATTAGGTGAAGACAAGAGAGTGGCAAAAGGTGCGAGATTAGACCACATTCTGGAAAAAAAACTAACCAGCAATCCTGGAGCTGAAAGTAGTCTTTTCTTTGAAAAGGACAGAGTAGAGACACATTAGGACTCTAAAGGAGGAAAACTTCTACCTGGTCATCCTAGCTCTTCTATTTATGAGATGGCCACAGCCTGGGTCTCAGACAGACACCAATGAAAGCTGGTTACAAAAGGTTATTATTTGCCTTTTCAACAGACTCTAATAGATTCCTTCTTTATCTTTAATTATTTTCTAGAAGAATAAAAAGAACATGAGCACCCCATTCTTCTCAATCCCCACGGCAACAAGAAGAGGAAGAGACTTTGCTAGTTCATGACACACTCTCTCATGAGAACACAAGGCTCCATTAGATTCTTTTCTGGTCTATGAATCATCTTTAATTCAATCACACCAAATCCCTCCCGCTTCCATGCTTATCCCAACACACACCACTTACAGTGTTGCCCTCCCTATTAACTAACCCACCCTTCATAGCTCCCAAAGACTGTCAACTGGAAAGAGCATATTAAAGTCAGTCAGCCAGCCTAATAAGAAAACAGCAGGAATTGGAAATAGAAATTATTGTTCTCTTTTCAAGGACCAAGCCCAACAGGGATTCTCCTGAAAATTCCCAAGAGTTGCCTTAGGGCAGTATCCTGGCACCTCTTCTGATCTAGTCTCTCTGCCCCTCCTAGGATACTGGTTGGTCTCCAAGATAATCCACTGGGATACAAGAGGAAAATATTAGAACTTCTTTTTACATTTAGTTTATCTCTTTTTCTTTAAGTCTATATTTGTGTATGTTTTTAATTTTATATGCTATATTATTATTGTGGTACAGATAACTTATAAACAATTAAATAACTATATATGTATTTGAGCATATGTGATTGAGCATATACGATATCAAACAACTGTACTGATGAGACAAGATCCTAAAGATCTGAAACCGGTGCCCTTGGTCTCCCAGTGTTGGATGGAGCCTAGTCCTGTTCCTCCATCCAGTTGGCCAGGGACCATCAGACTTGCCCCTGCCAGCTCCATTCTTTAGCCTTTTATTGTTTGTCTTTGCCTTGGTTCTAGACCAAATTCCTGTAAAGTCCTTCCTTATTGGGCCCAAGGCCAATTCTCTCTGTTATTAAAATTCTTGTCTTTTCCCGAGACTAAAAGGCTTTTGCATCTCAATGTTCTTTCTGTGCCTGCATTAGACCTGCCAGGCCTCCCTTGGGACTTGGCCTCTGATCACCAGCTGTGGCTAGGGGGACAGGGAGGGGAAGGCTGTTGGGGCACAGATCTGCCCTCACTTTCCTGTGCTCCTACTAGCTTCTTCTAACTCCTCCACCCATTTTATTGATCCATTCATTGCTTCCAATATGCTGAGGGGAATGTCCCTTCTTCTATTCTAGAAGCTCTCTCTTTTCTAGATTTTATAGATGTAAACATCTTTAGCATGAGGCATCATAGACTAGACATCAAATTGCCTTCTGCTAGGTAGCATAAATAGAATTTAAGTAGAACACTGATGTTCATATATAATAAGGCAGATTCTATTTCTAATAATTAAAGGAGGAAAGGGAAAGAAAACCTAAATAATATAGAGGCAGTAAAAATCAGGACCAACTATTACAGACTGAATCAAAGTACTGAAAAATAAGTGCTACTATGAGCAAGAAACTTGAGAATCTGAATGTGGTGCCTAACCCATAATAGATATTCAATAAATATTGATTATTCTGGATTGAACATTAGTCATTCAAAGCTGAAAATGGGCTTTTCCTTTATACATTAGTTATGACTGTGTTTTCATTAAAAAAAGATCCATGAATGTGTCTCTTATGATTTTCTCATAATTAGCTGTGGAGCACATAACAAAATCAGATATGTATGAATTGAACACCTTCCCACCCGAGCAGTGAAAGCTGAATTTTTGAGAGACATAGAAGCAGTGTATATGTGGCTTGGAACAACATTTCATTTATTGTCAAAATTGGGACACTTTTTAGAGTAAAAGGAGTTATTATTAATAAATATAATGGGATAACATGTATTAATTAATAAATACAATGGAATAACATGATGGGATTGTCCCAGGCAAACCAGACATCATACGGTCATCCAACGACCTACCAAACTGAAGACAACATTGATTGGAATCCAAACATATGTAGTGAATGATTTCTCATTACATGATTTATTGTCACTCAGTACTTAGGGATTAGTAAAAAACAAATGGATAGAAAAACTGGAAATCTGAAGAAATTAAATCTACCGTAATGTTTTTGTTGACCTGTAATCTGAATTGGGTTAGAATAAATTTCTTTTTATCTGAGTCAGTCACACATTTCATTACCTAATTCTACTACTAATTTTACAATTTATATTGTCAGTCCTTATTTTCTTAACCTCTCAGCGCCTTTAGCTTTTACTTTTCAAACTACTGAATTTCATCTATTTTCCAACACCAAATTCCTGCCTCTGCCCCACCTCAGTTTCTCTCCTTCCCCTCTAGCCCCTATTATA
>JANTQK010004257.1:67500-110368 GCA_029224305.1 Caperea marginata | reverse complement strand
AGTTCCAAACCTGTGTAACTAACTGCTACTAGACTGCTCTACTTCAATGTCTCCCAAGAACCCCCAAGAATCAAATAGCGTCAATACGGGCTTCCCTGGTGGCGCAGTGGTTGGGAGTCTGCCTACTAATGCAGGGGACAGGGGTTCGCGCCCCGGTCTGGGAGGATCCCACATGCCGCGGAGCGATTGAGCCCGTGAGCCACGGCTGCTGAGCCTGCGCGTCTGGAGCCTGTGCTCCGCAACGGGAGGGGCCGTGATGGTGAGAGGCCCGCGCATCGCGATGAGGAGATGAAGAGTGGCCCCCGCTTGCCACAGCTGGAGGAAGCCCTAGCACAGAAACGAAGACCCAACATAGCAAGCAATCAATAAAATAAATCTTAAAAAAAAAAAAAAATAGCGTCAATACTTTCAAATCTGTACTCAACATCTCAACAATGCCCCCCAGTCTACTCCTCCTTCAGGGTCCTTTATCTCCATAAGTGGCATCACCATTAAACCAGGAACCCATGGTTCCTCCTTAACTCCTTTCTCTTTTACTCTGCACATTCATTGGGTCACCAAGTCCTGTCAGTTCTATCTCTCAAATGTCCTTTGCTCTCCATCCTCACTGTAACCAATCTTGACTAAACTTGCACCATCTCCCAGCCCCTTAACTAGTCACTCTTCCTCCCGACCTGCCTCTCTCTCATCCCTTTTTATATTGCAGCAAGAGTAACTTCCAACAGTGCATATCTGATCAGTTTGCTTTTCTGCTTCAAACTGTTCCCTAGCTATTAATGCAGTTTGAACAACATGACTTACATGTCCCTCCACCACCTGGCCCTGCCTACCTCTCCACACTCCTCTCATTCCTTTCCCTTCTGTATTCCAAACTGGTGTTTTCAAGACAGTCAGGCTCTCACTTGCTTCTGAGCTTTAACACATCCTATTGCCACTGCTGGGTCATTTCCTGCTTCATTTAGCTTATTCCTACTCATCCTACTCCTACCAGCTCAAATATTATTTCCTCAAGGAGCCATTGTCTGATCCTGAAACTATATTAGCTTTCTTCCTATGTGCTCCTATAACATGTTTTCTTTGTATTAGGTTGAAACACATGAAATTGCCTTGTAACTTAGTAACAGTCAAATAAAAGCATTCATATACTTGAAGACAATACTTGTATCTGCTAAACTGTAAATTCCTTGAGAGTAGGAACCTGGCCTATCTCATACACCATCTTACACAGTTCCTGGCACAGGGTAAATACTCAATGGATATTTGTTGAGTGAATGAATGAATGAACTAAATTTTCTAGAAATGGGTCATCATTTTAATTGACCTAATTTGAAGCTCTAACAATTTTCTTTTTAATACTAATAATTTTTTCTGTTGTACAAGTGCTTGCCCACTCTACTTAGTTTGATCAAATATTGCATAAACATCTTCTGAGTTTTTAGCACAGTACAATTATATGAACAGATAGGCAGCATCTTGGTCTACAGAGCACAAATCTGAAGTAATTTTATAAAGGTCATCACTCTTCCTAAGAGTGAAAGCAGGCAAAGAGTCCAGGGAAAATTAGACTCAAAAACTCTTATATTCTCTAAAATTGTTTAACCCCTATGGGAAGTCTTATAGTGACACCTTAGAAAATGTGACTCCTGAGGTTTTAATTTGAAAAGAAACTTAAGAGCTGGATACTTTCAATAAGTATCATTCAAAAGGCCTATCACTTTGAATATTGGATAGCCTCTCAGAAGAAGAATATGGGCATGCTAGCACTTTGCTAATGCCCATTAACTATGGCAATCCTTAGTGAATTGCTGCATTAATGAGGAAGTCATTGCCTATAGAGTGTCTGAAAACAGAGGAGTGTATCTTTGCTTCAGTTCCTCTGACAAGTGTAGCTCAGCTTTAATTATTTATGATCATACACCACAGCATAGGAGCGCTCACGAATATTTTATATGAGTAATGTAGTTTTAATAATAAGAGCCTTCACTCCATCTTGTTGCTATTAAATCTTACAGAGGAGCAGGGTGAGAATTTAAGGTTTTTTGTGGATTAGTAAACTGGAATTAGCAGGATTCCCTAAGGTAGAGTTCTAAATAATACAATGAAAATAAATATCTACAATTCTTATTTTTTCAAGCTCTTTGACAGCCCTCAGAAGACCCTCGATGAACCACAAGGAAAATGGTAAGAAATGAAACAGCTAATGATAACAATAGTTATGATTATAATACTGTTTATATATAACTCTTTACGGATATGTCTACACAAATATGTGAGATGGATGTTGAGACAATGTCTAAATAATTTAGAACAAACAGTTTACGAGTGTGGGCAGAGGGAGGCTGGAAAGGAGAGAGTTCATTTGGTCAGAATCTGCCAGTTTAAACTGGTCAAACTTGCTGAATTTCTCATAGCTTTCCTTAAAAATTCCAACTCTATTATTTAAGCCTAATTCTGCACATAATTTACTTTTAACTATGGCCAAGTCTTTTCCAATGATGGTGCTTTTGGTTCTACCACTTCCATGATCATAGACCCATTGTCACTTATTCTTTCAATAACAGTTTATGGAGCAGCAATTTATAAAGCAGGTCCTCTAATGAGGACCAAGGAGAAGTTCATCCAGAGAGTTGTCTAAGACAACATTAAGCTCTTAACCACGAAGCCCCTCTTTACCTCCAGTCTTCAGAAGACCTCTGCACCTCACACACAAACACACCGACAACCACTCCTGTTTTGTTTTGCTTGTCATTTGCTTTAATCAGGATCACGGAGAAATATGAAGGGGTTTATAGAGTATTTTCAGAAGCGTGAAGTACCAGGTGTGCTCCTCCCTTCTTCATCAATCCTCACACAGAGCCCTAATGACCTTGACCCTCAAAGTAACAATATTCCTTTGGGTTTCTCACCAAGCACCAGGCCTGAAGGCAGCCTCTTGGACTCACTCAGCTAAACAACGAGCATCTGAGAGCAGAGGGGCTTCTGTTACTCAACTACTAGAAAAGAATCCACTAGCCAAGGCTATGAGCATTCCACGCCCATGTGCTACTCACTAACCTTGAAGAATGAAAGGTGAACCAAAGACTCCACAGGGTAATAACATGGTGTGAAATGGCTACATTAAGTAATCTTTAGGAGCTAGTAAGAGTGGCCACTTTGAGCTGCCCAAATAAAAGAACAAATAACAATTCATCTTGGGCAGTAAAATGAATGGAAAATACAGAGTAGGAAAAAAGACACTGTAAATTACTAGATGTGCCAGACTGAGTTTTTCAGTTATATCAGAGCCTAGGCAGCCAAACTCAGACAAGAAAAAGGAGAGGAAAGCTGATCTGAGAAAAATTCATTGCCTTAAGGATATGTGCTCAGTCCTCACACTGCTCTCAAGCATAACATTTTGATAAATAATTTTATATTTTAAAAAGTGTTATTGTTTTCTTTTGCTGGAAAATTGTATGTGAGGGTCCTTGCCCTTGTGTTTAAGGGGTTTTAGGGCTTGAATCTTTGGTCTTTTTTTTTTTTTTTATAAATATACCCCTTTTTAATTATTTATTCATTGATTGATTGATTTTTTTTTTTTTTTTTGGCTGTGCTGGGTCTTCGTTTCTGTGCGAGGGCTTTCTCTAGTTGCGGCAAGCGGGGGCCACGCTTCATCGCGGTGCGCGGGCCTCTCACTATCGCTGCCTCTCTTGTTGCGGAGCACGGGCTCCAGACGCGCAGGCTCAGTAGTTGTGGCTCACGGGCCCAGTTGCTCCACGGCATGTGGGATCTTCCCAGACCAGGGCTCGAACCCCCCCTGCATTGGCAGGCAGATTCTCAACCACTGTGCCACCAGGGAAGCCCCTGGTCTTTCCTATAACACCAATTCTTCTCATTAATATCAACAATTTTTTAAATGGTTATACTCAGCCATTCAACAAATATTTATTGAGTGCCCATTATGAGTCAGGCCTTATTCTTAAGCATGATGTATGCAGCAGGGGCATAAGAGGCATGGTCCCTGTCCTAATGGAGCTCACAGCCTGTGGGGGAGATAAATGATAAACAAATAAACACGTAGTAGCAATTTTTAAAATAACCTGGATTGTCTGAGAAAGTATAATGGGGATTGGGGTAGGGAGCATCTAATTAAGGGAAAGACTTCCCTGAGGAAGTGACAGTTGATCTGAGACCTAAGGGATAAGGAGTTAGTAGGGGACGCATAATTAGGGCACATGCTAACTACCAATCATGCTGGCATTGGAATGGGCTTGGCATATGGAGAGAAATACCTGAGTGTACAAATGAAGGCTTACATTTTCAAAAAGCTGCTTTGTTTATGAAAATAAAATGAATGCTTGGTGATTTTCAGGCAAAAAAATACTGATGAGGTAGGAATAACTCATCAAACCTGAAGAGTCCGGTTTGTTGTCAAGGTCAAAAAATTCACGTCTAAGCAGTAAAAACCCTGCCTTCTTCTAGATATTTGTCTTATTTTCATACTCAATTTTAAAATTATACCTAAGGATCTCCAAAAACTCTTTCTACAGTTTTCTTTAGTAGTCTACTCCAATACTGAACTACCCTCAATGTCAATAATGTTTCTCTGCAGCACATTTATTGAGTTTTTTTGTGTGTGTTTGTGTCTTCAGTAAGACTGTATGTGTGTGTATCTACATAATAATATATTATCACCACTCTTCGCATAAAAGTCTTCAGTATAATTTTAAAGACTGTTAGCAAACTTTCCTTCTCTCTTCTCTAAGACATATTATATTATAGTTCATCACCAGTGTAAAAAGTTATTCTGGAGCATTTGCCCAGTTTCTGTACCAGTCTTTATTAGTAGAAAATTGACATTCAAAAAAATATATAGAAGAGAACCTTCAAGATGGCGGAGGAGTGAGTCATGGAGATCACCTTCCCCCCCACAAACACATCAGACATACATCTACATGTGGAACAGCTCCTACAGAACACCTACTGAACGCTGGCAGAAGACCTCAGACTTCCCAAAAGGCAAGAAACTCCCCACGTACCTGGGTAGGGCAAAAGAAAAAAAAAAACAGAGACGAAAATATAGGGATGGGACCTGCACCTCTGGGAGGGAGCTGTGAAGGAGGAAAAGTTTCCACACACTAGGAAGCCCCTTCACTGGTGTAAATGGGGGTTGGGTGGGGGGAAGCTTCTGAGCCACGGAGGAGAGCGCAGCAACAGGGGTGCAGAGGACAAAGCGGAGAGATTCCCGCACAGAGGATCGGTGCCGACCAGCACTCACCAGCCTGAGAGACTTGTCTGCTCACCTGCCAGGGCGAGTGGGGGCTGAGAGCTGAGGCTCAGGCTTCGGAGGTCAGATGCCAAGGAGAGGACTGGGGTTGTCTGTGTGAACACAGCCTGAAGGGGGCTAGTGCACCACAGCTAACCAGGAGGGAGTGTGGGGAAAAGTCTGGAACTGCCTAAGAGTCAAGAAACAATTGTTTCGGGGTGCGTGAGGAGAGGAGATTCAGAACACAGCCTAAACGAGCTTCAGAGATGGGTGTGAGCCGTGGCTATCAGCACAGACACCAGTGACGGCAGACACCAGTGACGGCGGACACCAGTGATGGGCATGAAACGCTAAGGCTGCTGCTGCAGCCACCAAGAAGCCTGTGTGCAAGCACAGGTCACTATCCACATCTCCCCTCCCGGGAGCCGGTGCAGCCCGTCACTGCCAGGGTGCTGTGACCCAGGGACAACTTCCCCAGGAGAACACCCAGCGAACCTCAGGCTGTTGAAACACCACGCCAGCCTCTGCTGCCGCAGGCTCGCCCTGCATTCCGTACCTCTCCCTCCCCCAAGCCTGAGTGACCCAGAGCCCCCTAATCAGCCACTCCTTTAACACCCTCCTGCTTGGGTGAAGAACAGATGCCAGAGGGCGACCTACATGCAGGCAGGGACAAATCCAAAGCTGAACCCCAGGAGCTGTGTGAACAAAGAAGATAAAGGGGAATTTCTCCCAGCAGGCTCAGGAGCAGTGGATTAAATCTCCACAATCAACGTGATGTACCCTGCATCTGTGGAATACCTGAAGAGACAATGAATCATCCCAAAATTGAGGTGGAGTACTTTGGGAGCAACTGTAGACTTGGGGTTTGCTGTATGTGCCTGACTAGTTTCTGATTTTTATGTTTATCTTAGTATAGTTTATAGCACTAGTTATAATTGGGTTTGTTTATGGGTTTGGTTGCTCTCTTCTCTTTTTTTAATTACTTTTAAAATTTTTTTATTTTTTTATTTTTTAAAATTATTTATTTATTTATTTATTTATTTTTGGCTGTGTTGGGTCTTTGTTTCTGTGCGAGGGCTTTCTCTAGTTGTGGTGAGCGGGGCCACTCTTCATCGCAGTGCGCGGGCCTCTCACTGTCGCGGCCTCTCTTGTTGTGGAGCACAAGCTCCGGATGCGCAGGCTCAGTAGTTGTGGTTCACGGGCTTAGTTGCTCCGCGGCATGTGGGATCTTCCCAGACCAGGGCTCGAACCCGTGTCCCCTGCACTGGCAGGCAGATTCTCAAACACTGTGCCACCAGGGAAGCCCAAATTTTTTTAATTTTAATAAATTTTTTTATTTTTTATTTTAATACCTTTATTTTATTTTTTTTAATTTTTCTTTCTTTCTTTCTCCCTTTTCTTCTGAGCCGTGTGGCTGACAGGGTCTTGGTGCTGCAGCCGGGTGTCAGGCCTGAGCCTCTGAGGTGGGAGAGCTGAGTTCAAGACAATGGACCAGAGACCTACCAGCCCTATGTAATATAAATCGGCGAGAGCTCTCCCAGGGATCTCCATCTCAACAGTAAGACCCAGCTCCACTCAACGACCAGCAAGCTCCAGTGCTGGACACCCCATGCCAAACAACTAGCAAGACAGGAACACAACGCCACGCATTAGCAGAGAGGCTGCCTAAAATCATAATAAGTTCACAGACACTGCAAAACACACCACCGGATGTGGTCCTGGCTCACCAGAAGGAAAAGATCAAGCCTCATCCGCCAGAACACAGGCACCAGTCCCCTCCACCAGGAAGCCTACACTAAACCAACCTTACCCACTGGGAGCATACACAAAAAACAGTGGGAACTACAAACCTGCAGCCTGTGAACAGGAGACCCAAAACACAGTAAGTTAAGCAAAATCAGAAGACAGAGAAATGTGCAGCAGATGGAGGAGCAAAGTAAAAGCCCACCAGACCAAACAAATGAAAAGGAAATAGGCAGGCTACCTGAACAAGAATTCAGAATAATGATAGTAAAGATGATCTAAAATCTTGGAAATGGAATGGAGAAAATACAAGAAACGTTTAACAAGGACCTCGAAGAACTAAAGAGCAAACAAACAATGATGAACAGCACAATAAATGAAATTAAAAATTCTTAGAAGGACTCAATAGCAGAATAACTGAGGTAGAAGAATAGATAAGTGACCTGGAAGATAAAATAGTGGAAATAACCACCGCAGAGCAGAATAAAGAAAAAAAATGAAAAGAATTGAGGACAGACTCAGAGACCTCTGGGACAACATTAAATGAACCAACATTCAACTTACAGGAGTCCCAGAAGAAGAAGAGAAAAAGAAAAGGACTGAGAAGATATTTGAAGAGATTATAGTTGAAAACTTCCCTAATATGGGAAAGGAAATAGTCAATCAAGTCCAGGAAGCACAGAGAGTCCCATACAGGATAAATCCAAGGAAAAACATGCCAAGACACATATTAATCAAACTATCAAAAATTAAATACAAAGAAAAAATATTAAACGCAGCAAGAGAAAAGCAACAAATAACATACAAGGGAATTCCCGTAACGTTAACAGCTGATCTTTCAGCAGAAACTCTGCAAGCCAGAAGGGAGTGGCAGGACATATTTAAAGTGATGAAAGGGAAAAACCTACAACCAAGATTACTCTACCCAGCAAGGCTCTCATTCAGATTTGACGCAGAAATTAAAACCTTCACAGACAAGCAAAAGCTAAGAGAATTCAGCACCACTAAACCAGCTTTACAACAAATGCTAAAGGAACTTCTCTAGGTAGGAAACACAAGAGAAGGAAAAGACCTACAATAACAAACCCAAAACAATTAAGAAAATGGTAATAGGAACATACATATCGATAATTACCTGAAATGTAAATGGATTAAATGCTCCAACCAAAAGACACAGACTGGCTGAATGGATACAAAAACAAGACCCGTATATATGCTGTCTACAAGAGACCCACTTCAGATCTAGGGACACATACAGACTGAAAGTGAGGAGATGGAAAAAGATATTCCATGCAAGTGGCAATCAAAAGAAAGCTGGGAGTAGCAAATCTGGTATCAGACAGAATAGACTTTAAAATAAAGACTATTATAAGAGACAAAGAAGGACCCTACATAATGATCAAGGGATCAATCCAAGAAGAAGATACAACAATGGTAAAAATTTATGCACCCAACCTAGGAGCACCTCAGTACATAAGGCAAATGCTAACAGCCATAAAAGAGGAAATCGACAGTAATACAGAAATAATAGGGGACTTTAACACCCCACTTTCACCAATGGACAGATCATCCAAAATGAAAATAAATAAGGAAACACAAGCCTTAAATGACACATGAAACAAGATGGACTTAACTGATATTTATAGGACATTCCATCCAGAAAAAACAGAATACACTTTCTTCTCAAGTGCTCATGGAACATTCTCCAGGACAGATCATATCTTAGGTCACAAATCAAGCCTTAGTAAATTTAAGAAAATTGAAATTGTATAAAGTATCTTTTCCGACCACAATGCTGTGAGACTAGATATCAATTACAGGAAAAAAACTGTAAAAAGTACAAAACCATGGAGGCTAAACAATTACACTACTAAATAACCAAGAGACCACTGAAGAAATCAAAGAGGAAATCAAAACATACCTAGAAACAAATGACAATGAAATGATGACAACCCAAAAGCTACGGGATGCAGCAAAAGCAGTTCTAAGAGGGAAGTTTATAGTAATACAATCCTACCTCAAGAAACAAGAAACATCTCAAATAAACAACCTAACCTTACACCTAAAGCAATCAGAAAAAGAACAAAAAAACCCCAAAGTTAGCAGAAGGAAAGAAATCAAAAAACTCAGATCAGAAATATATGAAAAAGAAATGAAAGAAACAATAGCAAAGATCAATAGAACTAAAAACTGGTTCTTGGAGAAGATAAACAAAATTGATAAACCATTAGCCAGACTCATCAAGAAAAAAAGGGAGAAGGCTCGAATCAACAGAATTAGAAAAGAAAAAGGAGAAGTAACAACTGACACAGCAGAAATACTAAAGATCATGAGAGATTACTACAAGCAACTATATGCCAATAAAATGGATAACCTGGAATAAATGGACAAATTCTTAGAAAAGCACAAGCTTCCAAGACTGAACCAGGAAAAAACAGAAAATATAAACAGAACAATAACAAGCACTGAAATTGAAACTGTGATTAAAAATCTTCCAACAAACAAAAACCCAGGACAAGATGGCTTCGCAGGTGAATTCTATCACACATTTAGAGAATAGCTAACACCTATCCTTATCAAACTCTTCCAAAATATAGCAGAGGGAGGAACACTCCCAAACTCATTCTAGGAGGTGACCATCACCCTGATACCAAAACCAGACAAAGATGTCACAAAAAACGAAAACTACAGGCCAATATCATTGACGAACATAGATGCAAAAATCCCCAACAAAATACTAGCAAACAGAATCCAACAGCACATTAAAAGGATCATACACCATGATCAAATGGGGTTTATCCCAGGAATTCAAGGATTCTTCAGTATACGCTAATCAAGCAATGTGATACACCATATTAACAAATGGAAAGAGAAAGACCATATGATCATCTCAATGGATGCAGAAAAAGCTTTGGACAAAATTCAACACCCATTTATGATAAAAACCCTCCAGAAAGTAGGCATAGAGGGAATTTACCTCAACATAATAAAGGTCATATATGACAAACCCATAGCCAACATCATTCTCAATGGTGAAAAACTGAAACCATTTCCATTAAGATCAGGAATAAGACAAGGTTGCCCACTCTCACCACTATTATTCAACATAGTTTTGAAAGTTTTAGCCACAGCAATCAGAGAAGAAAAAGAAATAAAAGGAATCCAAATCGGAAAAGAAGAACTAAAACTGTCACTGTTTGCAGATGACATGATACTATACACAGAGAACCCTAAAGATGTTACCAGAAAACTACTAGAGCTAATCAGTGAATCTGGTAAAGTAGCAAGATACAAAATTAAGGCACAGAAATCTCTTGCATTCCTATACACTAATGATGAAAAATCTGAAAGAGAAATTAAGGAAACACTCCCATTTACCACTGCAACGAAAAGAATAAAATACCTAGGAATAAACCTACCTAAGGAGACAAAAGACCAGTATGCAGAAAACTATAAGACACAGATGAAAGAAATTAAAGATGATACAAATAGATGGAGAGATATACCATGTTCTTGGATTGGAAGAATCAACATTGTGAAAATGACTCTACTACCCAAAGCAATCTACAGATTCAATGCAATCCCTATCAAACTACCACTGACATTTTTTCACAGAACTAGAGCAAAAAATCTCACAATTTGTATGGAGACACAAAAGACCCCGAATAGCCAAAGCAATCTTGAGAACGAAAAATGGAGCTGGAGGAATCAGGCTCCCTGACTTCAGACTATATTACAAAGCTACAGTAATCAAGACAGTTTGGTACTGGCACAAAAACAGAAATATAGATCAATGGAACAGGATAGAAAGCCCAGAGATAAACCCACACACATATGGTCACCTTATCTTTGATAAAGGAGGCAAGCATATACAGTGGAGAAAAGACAGTCTCTTCAATAAGTGGTGCTGGGAAAATTGGACAGATACATGTAAAAGTATGAAATTAGAGCACTCGTTGACGCTCCTCTGAGGCAAGCCTTCCCTAGGTAGGCAGAGCTACATGCCAGAGAATCTGTATCGCAGACTGCTGGTTTTTTTGTTTTTCTTTCTCTCCTACTGCACAATAATTGTGTTCACAAGCTGGGATAGTATTCAGATATCCCAGCTGGAAGGGGAAACTATGAGTGAGAAAGAAAGAACGTAGTTAGGCTGTTGATTCTGATTTTTCCATGAATTTTCTTAAACTGTAAGCCAAACTTTATTATGGGGCATAAGAGTTGTAGTTTTAATTAATTTATGCATATTAATGGGGGCCTTTAGAGAGTAATAAGTTTAGAGGCTTTAGAAAACAAGCAGAAAAATGCCTCCAAGCTGTTGCTTAGTCAAACAGGTGGTACAAGACAGGAAATGGGAGAGTGTCAGGCCCAACTGGGGATGAAATTCTCAGCTGCTGACCCAGTGGTGCCAGGATTACTGTGTCCACCACTGGCGTCTAGCAGCTGAATTTCTTCCCAGTTGGGCCCTGGACTCTCACCCTATTTTCCTGTCTTGTGACCACCGGTGTTGGTACCTAAGCAAACAGCTTGGAAGGCGCTATATTTTCTGCTTGTTATTTCTAAGCCCTCTGAAACCTTATTTACTCTCTATAGGCCCCCATCTGGAATATCATATAATTAATTAAACACAACTCTGAGGTCCCCTATTTAGTTGGGCATTACTGTTTTAAGAAAATTCATGGCAAAAATCCTGAAAATTCAACAGGCCTAATACGTTCTTCTTTCTACTCATCATGGTTTCCCCTTCCAGCTGGGATATCTGAATACGGATCCCAGCTTGGAAAACAATTATTGCAGTAGGACGAGAGTGAAACCAGCAGTGAGCAGATTCTATGGCAAGATTAGCTATGCCACTACATGGGCTAAGTATGCCTCAGAGGGAGGCGTCAACAGCTGCAGATTGTCATATAAAGACTTCCAATGGGTTAAGTAACTTTGAGAGTGAAAATTCTGTCGTCCAATTGTGTCTTTGTATCTGACTGAACGGAACTGCTAACTCATTACAGAGCTGCCCTTGCAGGTGGCTTACAAAAGTCTACCGTTCTTGTTATTTTTAATCCAGACAACGGGCCAGTTGGAACTGTAACTTTAGTTTTGGAGGGAAAATTAAAATTGCGTTGGTTGCATTGAAAGGATGTTCCCATGTTTTCCTTTCTTCTAGGTTTAAAAAATCCGCGATCCTTTCTCATTATCCTTTGAGTATTTGGGGGTGATGGAGGGAAAGAGTCAGACAGTAATCTTTTTCAATCAATATAGATTGTCACCATTTGAAAAAGGGGGGTTCTATCTGACAAAGATAGTCTGATGAATAATTAGGGACTGGCATTTCCTAGTAGACAAAGATTCTTTGAAGAAAATAATACAATTTTTCTTTTATCTCAAAATTCTAGTCATGTTAGATCACCCAGGAGGGATACTAACATTTTTAAGAATATTTGCACATGTTACTTTGCTTGATCTATTTTTCAGTGCTTGCTGCCAGATACTTTATTCTCTTTGATTAACTGCAAGCTGCAAGGGATCAGAGGAAAGTGAAAGGATATTGTCAAAGTTTGATCAGCTACTTGGATTGTTATCTCGAATCCAGGATTGATTCAGTCTGAAGTGAAAGCTTTGTGCCAGATTTGGGTAGATGGTTATATGCCATCCAATGGACTGGGGAAGACAGCACAAAGGGGATCTGCAGAACATAATCTCCATGGACCCACAGCCACAACTGATATCTGTCTCATCACTGACGATCTCCGCTCAAGGCCTAAATAAATGTCTTGGCCCATGGCAGGGCTTCTAATAACTGTTTTGATTGGAAGAATTAATGCATAAATAAATGGCAATGACTATTGAATAAATAAATAATTTTTGTACTGCAGGAGTCTGGCATAGCAAAAATGGCATAGCCATGGTTGTATGTTGCCATTTTCAAATTTTTAACCATTTGTTTTCTTAAAGCATAAAGAAAAGCAAAAACATTTTTGTCAACTTGCATTATTACCATAACTTTTGGTTTTATCAAGTTTTCCATCAAATCAGTATGCTTTTTGAAATTTAATAAAATTATAAGGAAAGTGGTATCAGATTACTAATATAGAGATAAAAAATTAGCTTGTATATAACAGACATGTACTCCATTATCATAACATATTACTCAGTCCAATATAAGTATGATCTCCACTGTCATATCCCTTCATATATGTGGAACAGGAACGTGGGAGTGAGGCTAGGAGAATGTTGGGTTGCAAGCAGGCCTGACAATGTAATTAAGGTGGGGAGGACTATTTTTATGGAAAAGTATTCCCATTTTGCATGAGGATGAGAACATCTGCTGTTGTAATAAATTTGTAATATATTTATGTTTCATCTTTCTCAATTGGTATGTCAACTCTTTGGTGATGTCTCAGATAAGAGAACTATGGGGCTTATAGACTTGAGGATCCCAACACTGGGGAAAGGTAGACAACGACATTCTACTCTGAGACCTATTTTCTTTTAACTGAAGTAATAGCTGTTTACATGCTATATTAGTTTCAGGTGTGACAAATAATAACCTTGGTATTTTTATAGATTTAATTGCTATTAAAAAGTTATTATTAAATATTGACTATATTCCATATGTTTGTACATTACGATCCTTTGTACTTATTTATTTAGACATAATTAGTTTTATGTATCTTCATCCCTTCAATTTTTGCAACTCACCACCCCACTACCTTATGGTAACTACTTGTTTTGTTCTTTGCATATCTGTGAGGGGGGGGCTCCTGTATCTGTTTGCTATATTTGCTCATGGTTTTATTTTTTAGATTCCCACATATAAGTGAGGACATACAGTATTTGTCTTCTCACTATCTGAATCTATTTCACCTAAATTTAATAACCCTTTAGTATTTCTGTGTTGTTTCCATTTGAAAAATTTCATTTCTTTTTAGATGGTACTCTGATGTGGAAAAGTAAATTATATACTGTATATACCACATTTTCTTTATCCATTCATCTGTTGATGGACACTTAGGTGCTTCCAATTTCGGATAAATAATGTAGCTATAACCACTGGGTTTGCATATTATATTTTCAAATTAGTGTTTTCATTTTCTTGGGGTAGATGTATACCCAGAGAGTAACTTTGCTGGAGCATATGGTGGTTATAGTTATATTGTTTGAGCTATCCTCCATACTGTTTTTTCAGAGTGGTCACACCAATTTACTATTCCATCGCAATAGCGTACAAGGGTTCTCTTTTCTCCACACCCCTCTTCCAAAGTGTTTTTTTGTTTTGTGTTTTGTTTTTGTTTGTTTTTAACTTAGTATTGGGTGATAATTTGCTTTACAGTGTTACGTTTTGTGTAGTTCTGCTGTCTTTTTGAAAATGGCCATTCTGCCAGGTGTGAAGTGAATAACTCATTATGGTTTGCTTTGCATTCCTGATGATTAGTGATGTTGAAATATTTTCCTGTCGACTGTTTTGGCCATGTGTATGTCTTCTTTGGAAAAAATGTCTATTTCATGTCCTCTGCCTATTTTTTAGGCAGATTGTTTTTTTTTTTGCTATTTTTGAGTTGTATAGTTCTTTACATAGTTCTTTCACATCTTAAACCCCTTATTGGACATCTTAATTTGCAAATAGCTTCTGGTTATCTGAAAACAACTATTAGAAATAATACCTTTTAAGTTTAACTTGAGGGATGTAAAGTTGAACCAATAAAATAAAAAATATATGTAGATGGGTCTTACACTTTCAAGTAAATAATTTACATACATGCAATGCTGGTTAAGGAAACACAGTATTCTGTAACCTCTGATACTAATACACATGTTGTATTAAACCTTAACACGCATCACTTCCTCACCTTACTTTCATTTCCTCAATGAAATTTTATTCAGAACTACTTTTAAATTTTATAAGTTTAATTTACAGTTCTTGTGGTTTTGTTTTGTTTTACAATAGTTGTAAAGAGGAAAAGTGTCCAACACAATGTACCTGTTATCCTCAACAAAATAAATCTACCTGGGCTTTGTGCCCCAGGTCACAAGTGAGTGAGCTCCAAACTGTCTGTAGAACATATCTTTTAAAAATTAAAGTCCTTTCCAGATTTCCATACAATATTCTATGACACCATTCTACAATATTAAATTTAGACTGATAAATTCAAGACAAAAATATAAGTATTACTATAACCTACTTTTCAGGCTTATAGGACAGTAAGTCACAGCATGATTTGGAGTTTGAATTTTAACTCTGTCACTTCCTACTATTGTAAACTCTTGCCAAGTTATAACTACTGTGATCTTATTTTTTTTTCTTTTTTCCCCTTTTAAACCACTATTGCCACTACATCATGGTATTGTTAAAGAGATTAATGAGAATACATAATTAAAGCAACATAGTAATGTCTGCCATATAAATTAGTGTTCAGTAATATTAGCGTTTAATCTTTCTTTTGTTAGCATGTTCATTCCTATCTTAAAATATTCAGAGGCGTTTTATAAAATTTTATATGGATGTGAAGTTTTTCATCTAATCTTCCTACCTTTAATGTTTAAGTACCAATTGATATTCTTACCTGAATCGAATATTTGAAAATGATTTTCCATCAATGTTCATTCTGTCAAATCATTTTAACGTTGGCATTTCTTAAGCACAGTTTTCTAGTTCATCAACTAGATTAATGGCCACCCAGAACATTTCATTCTTCCACGAAGTTAGGAAAGTGTCATGGTAAACACTTTTCTTTAATAAACCAATTTTGAAAATGGGAAGGTTTTTTGTTTTTTGTTTATTAAACCACATAAATATATGGCAAGTCAGTAATTCTTTGGTTTTCTCTTTTTGTTATTATTATTTATAGGACTCCTAAGTTTTCACTATTTATTTAATATGTCTATATTTCTTACAATATTTTTCTTTTATGACACTCTAACAGTTCAACATTTGGCCACTGTGAGATTCAAGCTGAGTCCTGCCCTTTATGTTGATCTCTCTATTTATTGAAGCTTTCTTGCTTTCTGGCCTAACAAGACATATCTGAATGTCTACTCAAACAATATTTTATACCTTCTTCCCTGACAATGACCTTGAAACAATGTCATCCATGAAAATGACAAATTTCCTAGTAACAGAGAATGTGACTTCTAATATAATTTCTAAATTTGCTACTAAAGAAATGATGGCATCCTTGAAGAAATGGTTTGATTCTATGTTTCTCAAATGAGGGAAATTTCAGATCAGGTTTTTCAATCCGCAATCATTAATCCTTGCACCCAGACAGTAAGGGTCATTCAGTCTTGTGAGGAAAGACAGAGGTAAATTATACAAAATCAACTTGTGAAAAAACATATTCTAATATAAAAGAAGTTTTACCAAAACCATATATATTTTAAACACACACCCATACATAGTATACACATTGTAGTGCACTCAGACAAATAACAAGGTATGTATATATGAGAAACAAGAATAAGATGTACTAAAAATAAAGGAGTATTTGACAACAAAAAATGCTCATGGGAATTAAATGTTGATTAGAGAATTTAAACTCAGAAAAACTAATAAGGGGAGGAGGACCTTTTCAAAGATGGTGGAGGAGTTTAGAGATGTGGAGATCACCTTCCTCCCACAATATACTTCAGAAATACATCTACACGTGTAACGAGAGTCCTACAGAAAATCCTACTGAATGCTGGCTGGCAGAAGACTCAGACTCCCCAAAGGTCAGACATCCCATCTCCACATAACCCTGGGTAGGACAAAAGAAAAAGAAAAAAAAGAGGGGAAAAACAGAGACAAAAGAATAGGGGTGGGACCTGCACCTTCTGGAGGGAACTGTGAAAGAGGAAAAGTTTCCACACATACCGAAGCCCTTCACTGGAGAGATGGGGGTAGATGGGGGGGGCGGGGCGTGTGGAGCTTCAATGCCAGGAGGACGAGCGCAGCCCAGGGGTGGCGGACGGGCACAGCAGAGAGATTCCCGACACAGAGGATCTGGTGCACCCCACCGACCAGCACTCACCAGCCCGGAGGCTTGTTGCTACAGCGCCGGGGCGGGCAGGGGCCTGGGAGCTTGAGGCTCGGCTTCTCCGCGAAGGCTCGGTTCACAGCGGGAGAGGACTGGGGTGCTGGTGACACAGACTGAAGGGGGCTAGTGGGCCCACAGCTAGCCCGGGGAGGGAGTCCGGGAAAAAGTCTGGAACTGCTGGTAGAGGCAGGGAGACCTATTGATTAATGGTGCGCAAAGAGGGGGCTTCAGCGCCACTGCACTAACAAACTCCAGAGACAGGCGCAAGCGAAAAGACTTTCAAGTGCGGACACCAGAGACAGGCATATGAAATGCTTAAGGGCTGCTGCTGCATGGCACCAAGAATCCTCCGTGTGCAAACAAAGGTCACTATCCACACCTCCCCTCCTGGAGACTGCGCAGCCCGCCACGGCCTAGGTCGTCCTGTGCATCCAGGGCACTACTTCCCCAGGAGAAACACACGGCGCACCTCAGGCTGTTGCGGCACTGCCCCCTAGGCTGTGTTCACGCAGCCAACCTCCAGTCCTCATTCCCTGTGGATCCGACCCTTCTGAAGCCCGAGCCTCAGCTCCCAGCCCTGCCCGGCCCCGGCGGCGGAGCAGGCACGCCTCTCGGGGCTGGATGTGTGTGGTCTGGCACCGATCCTTCTGTGCGGGGATTCTCTCTTGCTTTGCCCTCCGCACCACCTGTGGCTGCGCTCTCCTCGTGGCTTTGTGACGCTTCCACCCCCGCCCCCTTCTCACCCCATCTGATGCCAGTGAAGGGCTTCGTTGTGTGTGGAAAATTTTTCCTCTTTCACAGTTCCCCTCCCAGAGTGCAGGTCCCACCCCTTTCTTTTGTCTCTGTTTTCTCTTTTTTCTTTTTTCTTTTGTCCTACCCAGGTTATGTGGAGATTTTCTATGCCTTTTGGGGAGTCTAGGTCTTCTGCAGCCAGCATTTCAGTAGGTGTTCTGTAGGGACTTGTTTACACGTGTAGATGTATTTCTGTTGTATTTGTGGGGGAGGAAGGTGATCTCCACTCTTACTCCTCCACCATCTTGAAGGTCCCTCATCCTTATTTGAGTTTTCTGGGGTTAAAAGTCCTATCCATAAATTTAATTCCCAAGATGCTATTTTTTGTGTTGTCAAATACTCCTTTATTTTTAGTACTCTTATTCTTGTTTAATATATCATTACCTTGTTTATTTGTCTGAGTGCACAACTATGTGTATATATGTATGGGTGTGTGGTTTAAAATATATATGTTTTAACTTCTTTTATATTAATACTATAATATATGTTTTTCAACACAGTTGATTTTTTTTATTTTACCTCTGGTCTTTCTCTACAAAGTCTGTATGGACATTTACTGTTGTTGCAAGATTAATTGATGCGGATTTGAAAAAAACCTGATCTTGAAATTTCCCTATTTGAGACATAGAAATATCAACCATTTCTCTTCAAGGATGCCCTCATTTTCTTTTAGTAGCATAATTTAGGAAATTATATTAGAAGTCACATCTGGTTACTAGAATTTTTCATTTTTCATGGGATGACATTTTTTCTAGGTCATTGCAGTGGAGAAGCGTTAGAAAATATTGTTGAGTTCGATATTTTTTATATGGGGGCCGAAAGCAAGAAAGCTTTCAATAAATAAGAGTATCACTTAAAAGGGCAGGACTCAGCTTGAAGAACTCACAGTGGCCAAATGTTGACTGTTAGAGTGTCATAAAGAAAAATATGGTAGAATATATTGACATATTAAATAATGAAAACCTTAGGAGGTCTATAATAATAATAACAAAAGAGAAAACCAGAAGAATTTATATTGCCATCTATTTAAGGTGGATAATAAACAAACACTCATTTTCAAAATTGGTTATTATAGAAAGTGTTACCATACACTTTCCTAAGTTCGTGGATGATGAAATTTCCCTGGTGGAAATTAATACTAGTTGATGACTAAAACTGTGCTGAAGAATGTCCACTTTAACATGATTTGAAGAAATGATCAATGTGGAAATAATTTCAAATATTGATTCAGGTAAGAAATATCAATGGTTCATAGAACATAACTGGTAGAAGATTAATGAAACGATTTACTATCTATCCTTATAAAATTTTATAAAGGCTAGTGGTATTTTTTATAGAATGGAACTGCTAACCAAAGAAGATGACGCTAATATCTACTGAACACTAATTATATGGCAGACAATTTACTAGGTTGCTTTTAATTATGTTTTTGCATTAATTTCTTAAACAATACCATGATGTAGTGGCAATATGGTTTAAAAGGGGAAAAAATTAATGATCCACAGTTGTTAAGTAACTTGGCAGAGTTACATAGTCGGAGTGGGACTCAGAGTTAAAATTCAAACTCAAATCATGCTGGGTTGACTTACTGTGTCCGTATAAGCCTGAAAAGTAGGTTATATAATACTTATATTTTTGCGTGAATTTATCGCAGTTATAAATCTTAATTTGTAGCAAAGGTGTCATAGATTTTGTCATGATATCTGGAGGACTTTAATTTTTAAAAAGATTATGTTCTAAGACAGTTTGACTCTGCCTCACTGTGACGCTGGGGCACATAGCCAGGTAGTTTATTTTGTTGAGGTTACCATGTCACTTTTGTTGACACTTTTCCTCCTTTACAAATATATAAAACAAACAAACCACAAAACCTGTAAATTAAAACTCTTAAATTTAAAAGTAGTTTCTGAATAATTTTCATTGAGGAATGATAGTAAGTGGAATGCTGTGTTAAGGTGTCTTTATACACATGTGTATTAGTAATCAGAGGTACAGTATTACAGTGTTTCCTTATCCAGCATTGCATGTATTAAATTATTTACTTGATAGAAGAACCATCTTACATATATTTTTATGTTAATGTTAAACCTTTACTGCCCATCAAGTAAACTTGTATAAGGTCCCTTATTTCTAATCGTTGTTTAAGATAACCTGAGCTATTTTGCAAATTATCATGTCAATAAAGGGGTTAATATGTAAACCTATGTAAAGAACTCTTACTACAACTCTATAGCAAAAAAAAACAAACCAATCTGCCTAAAAAAATAGCAGAGGACCCTTTTAAAAATTAAATTTTTCCCAAGAAAAGGTAAAAAAGATTTTAACAACAAATGGTCCCAACAGGCACAGGAAAGATGTTCACAAAATCACTAATCATCAGGAATGCAAAGCAAAAAACCATAATGTGTTATTAACTTCACACCTGGCAGATATGGCCATTGTCAAAAAGACAGCAGAAACTAACACAACACTGCTAAAGCAATTATACTCCCAATAAAGATGTTAAAAAACAAACAAAACAAACACAAACAAAAACACAACTGTGGAGAGGTGTGGAGAAAAGAGAACCCTTGTACGCTATTTGATGGAATGTTAATGGTGTGACCACTCTGAAGAAACAGTATGGAGGTTTGCTCAAAAACATTAGAACTGAACCACCACATGCTCCAGCAAATTACTCCTGTGGTATTCATCTCAAAGATAATGAAAACACTAATTTGGGAAAATATTTAAGCACCGTGTATAGTACATTATTTAGCCGAGGAAATGGATGCACACTAAGTGTCCATATCACTGATGAATGGATAAAGAAAATGTGTACCTATACTTATTAAGATATACTTTTCACTAGCCATTAAAAAGAATGAAATTTTGCAATTGGAAACCAACCTGATATACCTAAGGGTATTATATTTAGTGAAATAAGTCGATAGTGAAAAGACAATACTGGATGTATCACTTATATGTGGGAATCTAAAAAATAAAACAAGAGCAAATATAGCAAAAACATATTTCAGACTCACGATACAAAGAACAAACTAGTAGTTTAAGCTAGAAGGTTGCTGGGGTGGGGGAGTGGCAAAATAGGTGAAGGGGATTAAGAGACATAAACTATTTGTCTAAAATAACATAGTTACAAGGATGTAATTGTACAACATATGGGAATATAGTCAATATTTTATATTAACTTCTGTTATAGCATGAATCTATAAAAATACAAGTTATTATGTTGCACACTCTGAAACTATTATAGGCATTGTAAATCAGCTATACTTCAGTTAAAAAGAACAAAGGTCATCAGAGTAGGAGAATGTCGTTGTCTACCTTTCCCCAGTGTGGGATCTCAAGTCTAAAGCCCATAGTTCTCGTATCTGACATCACCAAAGAGTTGGACCATACCAAGTGAGAAAGATAAACCATATATTTACTACTAATAATTTTATTACACACAGATGTCTATCCATAGGCAAATTGGAATACTTTTCCATAAATATTAGTCCTCCCACCTTAATTACATTGTCGCCTGCTTGCAACCAACATTCTCTAACCTCCATTCCAGTTCCAGTGTCCATCATAGTAGAAGGGATATGACAGTGGAGAGCAGTTCTATTTTTGGGACTGAGAATATTGTTATAGTATAATAGTCATCTCGTTTTATGACAAGCTAAATTTTTTAATCTTATTATTAGTATCTGTACCACTTTCCTTAGAAGTTTATTGTAAATGTCAAAATGGCTACTGATTTGATGGAAATTGATAAAACCAAAGTTATGGTTAATAAACAGCAAAGTTTGACAAAAATGTTTTTGCTTTTCCTTTATGCTTTAAGAAAAAGACAAATGCTTAAAAATTTGAAAAGGCAACATAAACATGGCTTGCCCTTTTGCTATGCCAGTTCCCTGCTTCAAAAATTTTTTCCCCTTTTCAAATATTTATGCATTCATCCATTTATTTATTCTTAATTCTTCATAAACGTTATTGAGCCCTGCCATGGGCCAGGAATTTATTTAGCCTTGGGGTTCGTCAGTGAAGACGGAAAGATATCTGTTGTGCGTGGGTCCATGGAGATTATGTTCTAGCAGATCCCTTTTGTGTGTCTGCCCCAGTCAATGCGGATGGCATATTCTCATCTTCAGATCTGGCACAAAGCTTCCACTTCCAGACTTGAATCAACATCTGGATACGAGTATCAATACAAGTAGTGGATCAATCTTGACTATTCTTTCATCTTCTCTTGAATCCTTAGCAGTTGACTAGTTTATAAAAGAGAATAAAGTATTGGCAGCACTGATATAATCAAGCAAAGTAACCATGTGCAAAATATTTCTTGTAAAAATGTTAGTATCCCTCCTGTGATCCTAACTGGATGACTTGAATTTTAGATTAAAAGAAACAATTTGTAATATTTTTCTTCCTAAGAATCTTTGGTCTACTATGGAATGCGTCCTAATGATTCATAGTTCTTCTTTTTCAGGATAGAACCCCCCTTTTTTTCAAAAATGCTGACAATCTATTTATATGAAAATGCATACTGTCTTGACTCTTTCCCTTCCCATCACCCCAAATCTCAAAGGATATGAAAGATCTAGAGTTTTAAAACCAGAAGAAAGGAAAAACTATGGGAACAGCTCTTTCATGCAACCCTAAGCACATTTTATTTTCCTCCAAAACTAAAGTTACAGTTCTCCTAATGGCCGTTGTCTGGATTAATATAAAGATACGGTGACTTTGTAAGCACTGCTAGGCAGCTCACTGCTAATGAGTAGACAGTCTTGCAAGTCAGATACAAAGACAATAATTGACGATACAGAATTTCACTTCTTCAAAGTTACTTAAAAACCCATTGGGCAAGGTCTTTTATGATGACCAATTGCAGCTGTTGACGCTCATCCTCTGAGGCAGCCTTCCCTAGGTAGTGCAGAGCTACTCTTGCCAGAGAATCTGTCTCACTGCTGGTTCTTCTCGTCCTACAGCAATAATTGTGTTCAAAGCTGGGATTCCGTATTCCGATATCCCTGCTGGAAGGGGACATCATGAGAAGAGGAAAGAAGAACGTATTAGGCTGTTGATTCTGATTTTTCCATGAATTTCTTAACTGTAATTGCCAAGACTAATTATGGGCCTCAGAGTTGTGTTTAATTATTTTATGATATTCAATGGGGCATTATAGAGACGTAAAATAGAAGTTTAGGAGGCTTTAGAAAACAGAAGCAGATGCCTCCAGCTGTTGCTTATTCCAAACAGGTGGTCACAAGACAGGAAAATGGGTGAGAGTCAGGGCCCAACTGGGAGAAATTCAGTCTGCTGACCATTGGTGCCCAGGATTACTGAGTCACCACCTGGCCAGTCAGCAGCTGAATTTGCTCCCAGGTTGGGCCCTGACTCTCAACCATTTCCTGTCTTTGTGACCACCCTGTTTGTGACTAAGCAACAGCTGCTTGGAGGCTATTTTCTGCTTTGTTTTCTAATAGCCTTCTAAAACTTATTTACTCTCTATAGGCCCCCATTGAAATATCATAATTAATTAAACACAAAATCTGAGGCCCATATATAGTTTGGCTCTTTTACTGTTTAGGAAAATTTCATGCAAAAATCAGATTCACAACAGCCTAAATACGTTCTTCTTTCTCTCTCATGGTTTCCCCCTATCAGCTGGGATATCGAAATACGGATCCCAGCTTGGAACACAATTATTGCTAGTAGGAGAGAAGGAAACCAAAGCAGTGATGCCAGATTCTCTGGCAAAGTAGCTCATGCACTACCTAGGAGACGGCGTGCCTCAGAGGGAGCGGGGGTGGGGGGGGGGGGGGGTGTCATACAGCTGCAGAATTGTCATATAAAAGACTTCCAATGGGTTAAGTAACTTTGAAGCGAAGTGAAATTCTTGTCGTCCAATCTTTGTCTTTGTATCTGACTGCAAGGACTGCCTAACTCATTTTACACGAGCTGCCTAGCGGTGCTTACCAAAGTCCCCCCCCCCCCCACCGGTTTCTTTATATTAATCCAGACAAACGCGGCCATTAGGTAAACTGTAACTTAGTTTTGGAAGGAAAATAAAAATGTGCTTGGTTGATTGACAAGAGATGTTCCATGTTTTCCTTTTCTCTTCTGGTTTTAAACTCGAGTCCTTTCATATCCTATTGAGAGTTTGGGGCGTGATGGAGGGGGAAAGAGTTCAGACAGTATCTTTTTCAATATAAATAGATTGTCACATTTGAAAAAAGGGGGGTTTATCCTGAAAAAAGATAGGGACTCATGAATCATTAGGACTGGCATTCCATTGTAGACCAAAGATTCTTAGGGAAGAAAAATAATACAATTTGTTTCTTTTATCTAAATTTAGTCATGTTAGATCACAGGGGGTACTAACATTTTTTACAGAATTTTTTGACGATGTTACTTTGCTTGATTATTTCAGTGCGCCAGTTACCTTTATTCTCTTTTATTAACTGCATGCTGCAAGGATCAGAGAAGTTGAATAGGGAATTGTCAATGTTGATCCAGCTACTTGGTAGTTGATACTCGAATCCAGGATTGGATTCAAGTCTGGAAGTGGTAAAGCTTGTGTCCAGATTCTGGTGAAGATGGTGTATGCCTTCCCATGGACTGGGGCAGACACACAAAAGGGTATCTGCTAGATCATAATATCCATGGACCACAGCACAACAGATATCTGTCTCTTCACTGACGAACCGCAAATGGGCCTAAATAAATGTCTGGCCCATGGCAGGGCCTTCAATAATGTTTATTGAAGATATTTAATAATAAATAAATGGTTGAATTGAATAAATAAATACATTTTTGAAGGCATGGAACTGGCATAGGCAAAATGGCAAGCCATGTTTGATGTTTTTTATTTGCCTTTTCAAATTTTTGAACCATTTGTTGTCTTAAGCATCAAAGAAAAGCAAAAACATTTTTGTCAAACTTGTCTGTTATTACCATAACTTTTGGTTTTATCAATTTATCCATCAAAACAGTAAGCATTTTGACATTTAATAAACTTCTTAAGGAAAGTGGGTACTTACAGAACAGATCTAATAATAGAGATAAAAAATTAGCGTGTAATTAAAACAGGGATGATACTATTATACATAACAATTTTCTCAGTCCCAATATAGAACTGCTCTCAACTGTCATATCCCGTTTACTATGCTGGAAACAGGAACTGGGAGGTTGCGTAGAGAATTTTGGGTGAAGCAGGCTGACAATGGTAATTAAGTGGGAGAGGACTATTTTTTTGGAAAGTATTTCCCATTTTGCCTGAGGAGAGAACATCTGCCTGTGTAATAAAATTACTTAGTGTATTTATTGGATGTTTTCATCTATTCTCACTTGGTATGTCCAACTCTTGGTTGATGTCAGGTTAGAGATACTATGGGGTGTATAGACTTGAGGATCCCACAATGGGGAAAGGTAGATCAACGCATTCTACTCTGAGACCTTTTTCTTTTTTTAACTGAAGTATAGCTGATTTACAATGCTATATTAGTTTCAGGTTGCAAACATAATAACTTTGGGTATTTTTATAGATTACATGCTATACCCCCTACCAAGTTATTATAAAATTATTGTCTATATTCCATATGTCTGTACATTACATCCATTTTTTGTAACTTATTTTTTTAGACCATTATAGTTTATGTATCTTAATCCCCTTCAACCTATTTTGCCAATCCACCCCAACAATACCTTTCTGGTACTACTAGTCTTGTTCTTTGTTTCTGGAGTCTAGTACTCTGTTGTGGCTTTATTTGCTCATTGGCTTTTATTTTTTAGATCCATCATATAAGTGAGGGACATACAGTATTTGTCTTTCACTAATCTGTCATATTTCACTTTTAATATAATACCCTTTGGCTTTTTATCTGTGTTTTTCCAATTTGCAAATTTCATTTCTTTTTAATGGTGAGTGACATCTCGTAATTAATATATGTATATACCACATTTTTCTTTATACATTCATTGTTGATTGACACTTAGGTTGCTTCCAGTATCTCGGCTAAATTATGAGCTTATATAACACTTGGGTGCTTATATTATTTCAAAATTGAGTGTTTTCATTATCTTTGGTATGAATATACCAGAGTAATTTGCTGGAGTCATAGGTGTTTAGTTCTAATGTTTTGAGAACCTCCATATGTTTTTCAGAGTGGTCACACCAATTTACATTCCCATCAATAGCGTACAAGGGTTCTCTTTTCTCCACACCCTCTCACAACAGTTGATTTTTATTTGGTTTTTGTCGTTTTTGTTTTGTTTGTTCTTTAACATCTTTATTGGAGTATAACTTTACAGTGTTGTGTTGTAGTCCTTCTGCTGGGTCTTTTTGACAATGGCCATTTGCCAGTGTGTGAAGTAATATCTATTATGGTTTTGCTTTGCATTCCTGATGATTAGTGATGTAGTACATCTTTTCCTGTGCCTGGTTGGCCATGTGTATGTCTTCTTTGGAAACATGTTATTAGGTCCTCTGCCTATTTTTTAGTGCAGATGTTTGTATTTATTTGCTATTGATTTTGTATAAGTTCTTTACATAGTTTACATATTAACCCCTTATTGGACATATAAATTTGCAAAAATAGCTCAGGTTATCTGAACAACTATTAGAATTATACCTTATAAGTTTAACTTGAGGGGAACGTAAAAAGTTGAACATTTAAAATAAAAATATATGTAGATGGTTCTTCTATAAGTAAATAATTTAAGAATTCATGCAATGCTGGATAAGGAAAATCCTGTATTCTGTACCTCTGATACTAATACACATGTGTATAAAACTTAAAACATTAATTGCCACTTACTATCATTTCCTCATGATGAATATTATTCAGAACTACTTTTAAATTTTAGAAAGTTTTAATTTTACAGTTTGTGGTTTGTTTTGTTTTAAATATTTGTAACAGAGGAAAAGTTGTAAACAAATGTACATGATATCCTCAACAAAAAAACTACCTTGCTTTGTGCCCCAGGTCACAAGTGAGGTCTGAGTCCAAAACTCGTCTTTCTAGAACATATCTTTTAAAAATTAAAGCCTTTCCTGATTCATACAAAATCTATGACACATTTTCTACATTATTAAATTTAAGACTGATAATTAAGCAAAAACTATACAGTATTAGTATAACCTACTTTTCCAGAGGCCTTTAGGACACAGTAAGTCACCAGCATGATTTGACGTTTGAATTTTAACTCTGTCACTTCTACTATGTAACTCTTGCCAAGTTACTTAACTACTGTGATCTTTAATATTTTTTTACCCTTTTAACCTTCCATATTGCCACTACTTAATGTATTGTTTTAAGAAGATTATATGAGAAAACATAATTAAAGCAAACTAGTAATGTCTGCCATATAATTAGTAGTTCAGTAATATTTAGCGTCTCATCTTTCTTTGTTAGCATGTTCATTCCTATATAAAATATTTCATTAGCCATGTTATAAATTTTTATCAAGGAGTGCAAGACAGAACTTCTTCATTAATCTTCTACTTAGGTCTTTAAGACAACAATTGATTTTTCTTTACCTGAATCAATATTTGAAAATGATTTCCCACAATGTATCATTTCCTTCCATATTCTTTAAGCTTGGAGCATCTTCAGCCAACAGTTTTTAGTCATCAACTAGGACTTTAATTGATCACAGAAAATTTCATTCTTCCACCGAAGTTAGGGAAAGGTATGTAACACTTTTCTATTAATAACCAAGATTTTGGAAATTGAGTGTTTTGTTTATTAACCACCATAATTAATGGCAAGGTTTTAATTCTTCTGGTTTTCCTCTTTTTGTTTGTTATTTATTACTAGGACTCCCTATGTTTTCAGATTTATTTAATATGTTATATATCTCTACAATATTTTTCTTTATGGACACTCTTAAACAGTCAACATTTGGCACAAGTGAGATTCAAGGCTGAGTGTCCTGCCCCTTTTAGTTTGATCTCTTATTTATTGAAAGATCTTCTTGCTTTCTGGCATAACAAAATATCTAACCCCTAACAATATTTTCTAACCTTCTCCACCTGCAATGACCTAGAAACTAATGTCTTCCCATGGAAAAATGAAATAAATTTCTAGTTAACCAGATGTGGACTTCTAATATATTTTCACTACAATTTGCTACTAAAAGAAATGAAGGGCATACTTGAAGAATATGTTCGATTCTATGTCTCAAAAGGGAAACTTTCTAAGATCAGGTTTTTCAAATCCGAATCATTATCTTGCAACAGACAGTACAAGGTCCATCAGACTGTGAGGAAAGACAGAGGTAAAACTATAAAAACATCAACTTGTGAAAACATTTTAATATATAAAGAAGTTTAAACACCATATTATATTTTAAAACACACAACCATACATATATCATACGAAATATGTAGTGCACTAGACAAATAAATCAAGGTAAATGTATATATGAAATCAAGAATAGAGTACTAAAACTAAAGGAGTAATTTGGACAACAAAATCTAGCTCTTGGGAATTAAAATGTAGATAGCGAATTCTAAACCTCAGAAAACTAAATAATGGGAGGAGGACCTTCAAGAAAGATGGTCGGATGGAG
Source organism: Caperea marginata (assembly GCA_029224305.1). Classification (NCBI taxonomy): domain Eukaryota; kingdom Metazoa; phylum Chordata; class Mammalia; order Artiodactyla; family Neobalaenidae; genus Caperea; species Caperea marginata. The sequence continues at coordinate 82,024 of JANTQK010004257.1, read as the reverse complement.
TACGATGTGGAGATCACCTTCCTCCCCACTAAACTACATCGAAATAACATCTACACGTGTAACACAGTCCCTACAGAACACCTACCTGAATGCTGGCGGCTGAAGACTCTCAGACTCCCCAAAAAGCAAGAATAATCTCCACTTACCGCTAGGTAGGACAAAGAAAAAAGAAAATATAAATAAAAAAAAAAAAAAAGAGAAAACAGATCAGACAAAGCAATGGGGGTGGTACATGCACCTACTGGGATGGGGAACTGTGAAAAAGAGGGAAAGTTTTCCACACACTACGAACGCCATTCAATGGCAGAGATGGCGGTAGTTGGGGGAGCGGGGTGGAGCTTCAGACAAGGAAGGTCTTGGAACACTCGATGCGATGCACAGGGGTGCGGAGGGCAAAGTCAGAGAGATTCCCGCATCAGGATCGGTTGCCGTCAGCACTCACCAGCGCCGAGAGCTTTGTCTGCCTCAGCGCCGGGCACTTGCGCGGCAGGGGCTGGGTAGCTGAGGCTCGGGTTCGGAGGTCCTGATCCACAGGGAGAGGACTGGGTTGCTGCGCTTTGTGAACACAACGCCCTGAAGGGGGCCTATTCGCCAAGTGCGCCACAAGCTAGCCGGGAGGGAGTACCGGGAAAATAAAGTCTGGAACTGCCGTAAGAGGCAAGAGACCATTGATTTTCAGCGAGTGCGCAAAGAGAGGGGCTTCAGAGCACTGCCTAAATCAAACTCCAGGAGACAGGCGCAAGCACCAGTATCAGTGTCCGGACACCAGTGACAGGTCATGAAATGCTAAGGTGCTGCTTGCACGGCACCAAGAATCCTGAGTGGCAACGCACAGGTCAATATCACAACACCTCCCTCCTGGATGAGACTCTGCGCAGCCGCACTGCCAGGGTCCTGTGATCCAGGGTTCTAATTTCCCTCAGGAGAACACACGGCGCACCTCAGGCTGTTCGCGCACTAGCCCCCTTCAGGCTAGTGTATCACGCAGCCAACCCCTGTCCTCTACCCTGTGATCGTCTCCGAAGGCCCGAGCTCAGCTCCCAGCCTCCTGCTCGGCCCCGGCGGCTGAGCAGGGACAAAGCCTCTCGGGCTGGTGAGTGCTGGTCAGGCACCGATCCTCTGTTCGGGAATCTCTATGCTTTGCCCCTCCCGCACCCCTGTGGCTGCGCTCTCCTTCCGTGGCTTGAAAGCTCCACCTCGCCCCCCATCTACCCCCATCTCTGCCAGTGAAGGGCTTTCTAGTGTGTGGAAACTTTTCCTCTTTCACAGTTCCCTCCCAGAGGTGCAGGTCCACCCCAATTCTTTTTCCTCTGTTTCTCTTTTTTCTTTTTCTATTGTCCTACCCAAGGTATGTGGAGATTTTCCTTGCCTTTGGGATCTGAGAGTCTTCTGCAGCAGCATTCAGTAGGTGTTCTGTAGGCACTTGTTAGTCACGTGTAGATGTATTTTCTGATTGTATTTGTGTGGAGGAGGTGCTTCCACATTCTTACTCTCCTACTCATTCTTGAAGTCTCCTCTCCCTTACTTAGTTTTCTGGAGGTTAAAAATCATATCACACATTTTACTTACCCAAGAGCCTATTTTTTGTTGTCAATATACTCCTCATTTATTTTTAGTACTCTTATTTCTTCGTTTTCATATATACATTACCTTGTGTATTTGTCTGAGTGCACTACATAATGTTATAATATGTACTGGGTGTGTGTTTAAAAATATATATGTTTAAACTTCTTGTTATATAGCTATATGTTTTTAACAGTTGATTTTTTTTATTTTACCTCTGTCTTTCCTCACAGAAGTCTGTTGGACCCTTTACTGTCTGTGCAAGATTCATGATTGCGGATTTGAAAACCTGATCTTGAAATTTCCCTATTTGAGACATAGAATCAACCATTTCTTCAAGGATGCTCATTTCTTTTAGTAGAAATTAGGAAATTAATAGAAGTCAATCTGGTTACTTGAAATTTTCATTTTTCCATGGGTATGAACATTGTTTTAGGTTCATTGCAGTGGAGAAGGTTAGAAAATATTGTTGAGTTCATTTATTTGTTATGCCAGAAAGCAAGAAAGCTTTCAATAAATAAGAGTCCACTTAAAAAGGCAGGACTCAGCTTGAAAGAATCTCTCAGTGGCCAAATGTTGACTGTTAGAGTGTCATAAAGAAAAATATTGTAGAAATATATAGACATATTTAAATAATTGAAAACTAGGGTCTTAATAATAATAACAAAAGAGGAAACATGGAAGAATCTATACTTGCTCATTATTTTATGGTGGTAATAAACAAAACACTCATTTTCAACAATTGGTTATTATTGACCAAAGTGTTACCATACACCTTTCCTAACTTCGTGGAAGAATGAAATTTCTGGGTGGCAAATTAATCCTAGTTGATGGACTAAAACTGTGCTGAGAATGGCCAACTTAAATGATTTCGAAGAAATGATACAATGTGGAAATCATTTCAAATATTGATTCAGGTAAGAAATATCGCAATTGGTTCTTAAGAATAAGGTAGAATAATAATGAAGATTTCTTCACTCCTTATAAAATTTTATAAAGGCTATGAATTATTTTTATATAGGAATGAAATGCTACAAAAGAAAGCTGACGTAATATTACAGAACACTAATTATATGCAGACATTTACTAGTACGCTTTATTATGTGTTCTCATTAATCTTCTTAACAATACCATGATGTAGTGGCAATATGTTTTAAAAGGGGACAAAAATTAGATCACAGTAGGTTAAGTAACTGGCAAGAGTTACATAGTAGGAAGTGACACGAGTAAAAATTCACTCAAATCATGCTGGTGACTTACTGTGTCCTATAAGCCTGAAAAGTAGGTTATATAATAATTTTATTTTTGCCTGACATTTATCAGTCTAAATTTATATTGTAGAATGGTGTCATAGTTTTTGTATGATATCTGCGAAGAGGACTTTAATTTTTAAAGATTATGTTCTAAGACAGTTTGGACTCAGCTCACTTGTGCAGCCTGGGGCACAAAAGGGGTGCCCGAGGGGTTTTAGTTTATTTTGTTGAGGATAATCATGCTACATTTGTTGACACTTTTACTCTTTCTTCCCAAATTATTTAAAAACAAACAAACCACAACCTGTAAATTAAACTTTAAAAATTTAAAAGTGTTCTGAATAATTTTCATTGAGGGAAATGATAGTTAAGTGGAGAGATGTGTTAAGGTTTTATACCACATGTGTATTAGTATCAGAGGTACAGTAATACAGTGTTTCCCTTATCAGCATTGCACTGTATTAATTATTTACTTGATAGATGAAACCATCTACATTATTTTTATGTTATATGTTCAACTTTTACTTCCCTCAGAAGTTAAACTCTATAAGGATTATTTCTAATAGTTGTTTCAGATAACCTGAGTATTTGCAAATTATATGTCTAAGAAGGGGTTAATATGTAAACTATGGTAAAGAATTATACAAACTCATAGGCAAAAAAAAACAAACAATCTGCCTAAAAAAAATAGGCAGGAGGACCTTAAATAGACATTTTTCCACAAGAAGAATAACTGGCCACAGGCCACAGAAAAAGATGTTCTAACATCATAAATCATCAGGAAGGCAAAGCAAAACCATAATGAGTTATTACTTCACACCTGGCAGAATGGACATTGTCAAAAGACAAGCAGAACATAACACACACTGTAAAGCAATTATACTCACATTAAAGTGTTAAAAAAACAAAACAAAACAAATACACAAAACAAAAAAAACAACTGTGGAGAGGTGTCGTGGAGCAAGAGAACCTTGTACGCTATTGATGGGAATGTAAATTGGTGTGACCACTCTGAAAAAAACAGTATGGAGGTTGACTCAAAACATTAGAACTTAGAACCACCATATGCTCCAGCAAATTACTCACTGGGTATTCATCCAAAAGATAATGAAAACCTAATTTGAAAAATATATATGCACCCAGTGTTTATAGCTTAACATTTTTTAGCCTGAGATATGGAAGCAACCTAGGTGTCCATCAACAGATGAATGCTGATAAGAAAATTTGGATAATACAATATACTAATGTACTTTTCACTCAGCCATTAAAAGCAATGAAATTTTTGCAAATTGGAAACAAACACTGATTATACCTAAAGGGTAATTATATTTAGTGAAATAAGTCAGGATAGTGAAAGACAAATACCTGTATGGTCTCACTTATATTGTGGAATTCCTAAAAAATAAAACCAGAGCAAATATAGCAAAACATATACAGACTCACGATACAAAGAACAAACTAGTAGTTACCAGTAGGTAGGGGGTGGGGGAGTGGCAAAATAGGTGAAGGGGTTTAAGAGACATAATCTATTATGTCTAAATATATAAGTTACAGGATGTAAGGTTACAAACATTATGGAATTATAGTCATTATTTTATAATAATTTGTATAGCCATGTAATCTATCAAAATACCACAGTATTATGTTGCACCTGAAACTAATATAGCATTGTAAACTCAAGGCTATACTTCAGTTAAAGAAAATAGGTCTCAGAGTAGAAATGTCAGTTGCTCTACCTTTCCCCAGTGTGGGATCCTCAAGTCTATACAGCCCATACGTTCTTTATCTGACGATCACCACAAGGAGTTGGACATACCATCGTGAGAGATGAAAAACTATATACTACCTAATAAATTTTATTACACAGCATGATGTTCTCTCCTCATGGCAAAATGGGAATACTTTTCACATATAAAATAGTCCTCACCCACTTAATTACATTGTCAGCCTGCTTGCAACCATACATTCTATAACTCCTCCCCAGTCCTGTTCCAATTAGTCGAAGGGATATGACAGTGGAGAGCAGTTCTATTATTGGGACTGAGGAATATTGGTTATGTTAATAGTTCATCGGTTTTATTACAAGCTAATTTTTTATCTCTATTAGTAGTATCTGTTACCCTTTCATTAGAAGTTTATTAAATGTCAAAATGCTTACTGTTTTGATGGACAATGATTAAACCAAAGTTATGGTAATAACTAGCAAAGTTTGACCCAATAATGTTTTGCGTTTTCTTTATGCTTTAAGAAAACAATGCGTTAAAAATTGAAAAGGCAAAACATCAAACATGGCTTGCATTTTGCATGCCAGTTCTGCTCTCAAAAAAAGTATTTTATTTATTCATTACAATCCATACTTTATTTATTATTAAATTCTTCAATAAACAGTTATGAGCCCTGCAATGGGCCAGACATTTATTTAGCTCTTGCGGGTTCGTCAGTGAGGACAGATATCAGTGTGCTGTGGGTTCCATGGGAGATTTTGTTCTAGCAGATCCCTTTTGTGTGTCTGCCCCTCAGTACATGGAGATGGCATATACCATCTTCCCAGATAATCCTGGCACAAAGCTTACCACTTCCAGACTTGAATCAAATCTGGATTAGAGTATCTAATCAAGTAGTGGATAAACTTACGACAATTCCTTTTGACTTCTCTGATCCTTGCAGCTTGCAGTTAATAAAAGAGAATAAAGTATCTGGCAGCACTGAAATATTCAAGCAAAGTAACATGTGCAAAATATTCTGTAAAAAATGTTAGTATCCCGCCGTGATCTAACATGACTAGAATTTTAGATAAAGAACAAATAAATTTGTATTATTTTCTTCTAAGAATCTTAGGTCTACTATGGATTGCCAGTCATAATTGATTCATTGTCTATCTTTTTTCAGGAATAGAACCCCCTTTTTTCAAAATGTGACAATCTATTTAGATTGAAACGATACTATGATCTGACTCTTTCCTCCTTCACCCCCAAATCCTCAACAGGATATGAAAGGATCTCGAGTTAAAACAGACGAAAGGAAAACATGGGAACATATCTTTCAATGCAACAAGCAACATGTTTATTTTTCCTCCAAAACTAAAGTACAATTCCTAAAGGCCCGTTGTCTGGATTAATATTAAAGAACGGTGACTTTGTAAGCACCCTGCTAGGCAAAGCTCTGTAATGAGTAGCAAGTCTTGCAGTCAGATACAAATGACAAATTTGACGACCAGAATTTACTTCTTCAAAGTTACTTAACACCAATTGGAAGTCTTCTCTATATGACAATCTGCAGCTGTTGACGCCTCCCTCTGAGGCCAGCCTTCCACTAGGTAGTGCAGAGGCTATTGCCAGAGAATCTGTCTCATGCTGGTTTCTTCTCTCCTACTGCAATAATTGTGTTCCAAGCTGGGATCCGTATTCAGATTATCCCAGCTGGAAGGTGGAGAACCATGAGAGAGAAAGAAGAACGTATTAGGCTGTTTGCATTCTGATTTTTACATGAAATTTTCTTAAACTGTAATGCCAAACTTATATATGGGCCTCAGAGTTGTGTTTAATTAATTTATGATATTACAATGGGGGCCTACTAGAGGAGTAAATATGTTTAGAGGCTTTAGAAAACAAGCAGTCAAATGCCTCCAAGCTGTTGCTTAGTCCTAACAGGTGGTCACCAAGACAGGAAAATGGGTGAGGAGTCAGGGCCAACTGGAGAAATTCAGCTGCTGAACCAGTGGTGACCCAGGAATTCTGAGTCAAACTGTGGTCAGCAAGCTGAATTCTCCCAGTTGGGCCTGACTCTCACCCATTTTCCTGAGTTCTTGGTGACCACACTGTTATGACTAGCAACAGCTGTGGAGCTTTTTCTGCTTGTTTTCTAAAGCTCTTAAAACTTATTTACTCTCTATAGCGCCCCCATTGAATATCATAAATTAATTTAACCACAACTCTGAGCCCATATATAGTTTGTGGCATTACAGTTTAAGAAAATTGCATGGAAAAATCAGAAATCACAGCCTAATACGTTCTTCTTTCTCTCTCATGGTTTCCCCACTTCCAGCTAGGGATATCTGAAATCGGATCAAGCTTGGAAACACTAACAATATTGCAGTAGGAGGAGAAGAAACCAGCAGTGAGACCAGATTCGTCTTGGCAAGTTGCTCTGCACTACCTAGTGGAAGGCTGACTCAGAGGAGGCGTCAACAGCTGCAGATTGTCATATAAAAGACTTCGCAATGGGTTAATTAACTTTGAAGAGTGAAATTTCTGTCGTCCAATTTTGACATTTGTATCCTGTAACTGCAAGGACTGCTCACTCATTACAGAGCTGCCTTGCAGGTGTCTTACAAAGTCACGTGTTCTTTATATTAATCCAGACAACGGGCCCATTAGGAACTGTTAAATTTTAGTTATGGAGGAAAAAAAATGTGCGTTGTTGCATTGAAAGAGATGTTCCATCGTTTTCCTTTCTTCTGGTTTTAAATCTAGATCCTTTTTCATATCCTTAGAGATTTGGGGGTGATGGAGGGAAAGGTCAGGGACATACCAAATTTTCAATATAAATAGATTGTCACATTTTGAAAAAAGGGGGGTTCACTATCCTAAAAGATAGTCTATGAATCATTAGGACTGGCATTCCTTAGTAGACAAAGATTCTTAGGAAGAAAAATATTACAATTTGTTTCTTTTTACTCTAAAGATTCTAGTATTGTTAGATCACAGGTGGGATACTAACAATTCTTTACACAGATTATTTGTGCACATGTGTACTTTGCTTGATTTATTCCAGTGCTGCCAGATACTTTGTTCTACTTTTATTAACTGCAAGCTTGCAAGGATCAGAGAAGTGAAAGGAATTGTCAACGTTGATCCAGCTACTTGGTTTAATTGACTACTCGATCCCATGATTTTGAATTAAAGTTCTGGAAGTGGAAAGGCTTTGTGCGCCTAGTATTACTGGGAAGCATGGTATATGCCATCCCATGGACTGGGGCAGACACACAAAAGGGGATCTGCTAGAACATAATCTCCATGGACCCACAGCACAACAGATATCTGTCTCTTCACTGACGAACCCGCAAAGGCATAACATAAATGTCTGGCCGCCATGGCAGGGCTCAATAACTGTTTATTGAAGAATTAAATAATAAATAATGGATTGATTATGAATAATTAAATAATTTTTGAACAGCAGGAAACTGGCATAGCAAAATGGCAAGCCATGTTTGATGTTGCCTTTTCAAATTTTTAACATTTGTTTTCTTAAAAGCATAAAATAAAGAAAAGCAAAAAGACATTTTTGTCAAAACTTTGCTGTCTTGATTACCATAAACTTTTGGTTTTATCCAGATTTTCCATGCAAATACAGTAAGCATTTTGACATTTAATAAATTCTAAGGAACAGTGTACAGAAAATAACTAATAAATAGGAGATATAAAAAATTTTTCAGGATTGTAATAAAACAGATGAAAACTATTATACATAACAATATTCTCAGTCGTTATAGAAAACTGCTTCTCCACTGTCATATCCCTTCTACTATGTGGTTCAGGAACTCGTGAGGAGGTAGAGAATGTTGGGTTGCAAGCAGGCTGACAATGTAATTAAGGTGGGTAGGACTATTTTTTAATGCGAAAAGTATTCCTCATTTTGCCTGAGGATTGAAGAACATCTTGCTGTGTAATAAAAATTATTAGTAGTATATATGTTTCATCCTCTCTACTTGGTATGCTCAACTCTTGGTGATGGTCAGATAAGTGAATCTCATGGGGCTTATAGACTTGAGGATCCCCACACTGGGCGAAAGGTAGGGTACAAACGACATTCTACTCTGAGACACTTTTTTCTTCTTAACTGAAGTTAGTGATTTACAATGCTATTTAGGTGTTCAGGTGGCAACATAATAAACTTGGTTATTTTTTTAGACTTAATGCTATACAAAGTTATTATAAGAATGTTTGAGCTATATTCATCTGTTGTACTTACATCCTTTAACTTATTTATTTTAGACATAATAGTTTATGTCTCTTAATCCCCTTCACCTATATTTTGCCACACCCCACCCCAACTAAACCCCTCTTCTGGTAACTAATAGATTTGTTCTTTGTATCTGTGAGTCGTGTATCTGGTTTTGCTATATTTGCTCTTGGTTTTATTTTTTAGTTTTCCACATTAAGTGAGACATACACGTATTTGTCTTTCACTATTCTGACTTATTTCAACTAATATAATACCTTTTAGGTATATCAGTGTTGTTTCCAATTGCAAAAAATTTCATTCTTTTTAATGTCTGATGTGAAAAGTACATCTATATATGGTATATACCAGTCATTTTCTTTATCCATTATCTGTTGATGGCACACTTAGGTTGCTACCACTATCTCGGCTAAATAATGTAGCTGATAAACACTGGGTGCATATATATTTTCAAATTAGTGTTTTCATTATCTTTGGATGAATACCCAGGTGTAATTTGACTGGAGCATATTGGTGGTTCTTAGTTCTAATGTTTTGAGCAACCTTCCACTATGTTTTTTCAGAGGTGGTCACAACAATTTACATTCCCATATACGCGCTACAAGGTTCTCCTTTTCTCACACCCTCGCCAACAGTTGTTTTTTTGGTTTTGTGTTTTGTTTTGTTTGTTTTTAAGCATCTTTATTGGAGTATAATTGCTTTACAGTGTTGTGTTTGTTTCTGCTGTCTTTTTGACAATGGCCATTTTCTGCAAGTGTGACAGTAAAAACTCTTTTGGTTATGGCTTTGCATTCTGGATCGATTAGTGATGTTGAAATCTTTTCCTGTTTGGGGCCTGTTGGCCATGTGTATGGTCTTCTTTGGAAAAATGTCTATTTAGGTCCTCTGCTATTTTTAGGCAGATTTGTTTGTTTTTTTTTTGCTATTGAGTTGTATACAGTTCTTTACATAGTTTAATTATTAACCCCGCTTATTGGACATATTAATTGCAAAATAGATAAATAAAATATAAAACTCAGGTTATCTGAACAAACTATTAGAAAATAATAAATCTATAAGTTTACTTGAGGGTAGACAGTAAAGTTTGAACATTAACATAAACAATATATGTATGATGGTTCTCTATCAAAGTAATCTAATTTAATACATGCAAGTGGCTGTAAGGAAACACTGTATTCCTGTACCTCTGATACTAATACACATGTGTATAAAACCTTAACACATCATTCCTCTTACTATTCATTTCCTCAATGTGAAAATTATCTCAGATTCTTCTTTTAAATTTTAAAGTTTAATTTACAGGATTTGTGGTTGGGTTGGGGTGTATATATTTGTAGAGAGAGTGGAGCAGGGTGTGAGTGAGTAAACATGTTTGGGATTACTGTCAAATGTATTGAGTTATGAGGTTTGTTTTGTACTGCGTGGAGAGTGAAGCTGAGTCAGTATTGTGTTACTAGATAGGAGACACGTAGGGACGGACATGATGAGGATTGTATGTGATCATTGGGGTACCTACGGGGGGGTTGGTTTTGGTGTAGTATGGACTGATGTGTGGATGTGATGATGAGGAGGGCAGAGTGTGGTGACTTTCAGTTTAGATAGGTGACTCAATCTAGTCACAGCGAGATACATGGGGTAGACATTTTAACGACATATCATGAGAGAGCGGATGGAGACGTCAGGGGTGAGTTCATACTGTCATCTTATGAGACTGGTCTTGTAGATGATATATCTCCACTTTTTAATGGTAGTGTGTGGGATGATTAGATGAGTAGGAATTCGACACATCTAGGACTAGTCGATACTTGTCACAGTAAAGTGAGCGGTCAGTATATGAGGGTCATTTTCTATTGTTAGAGGGGGGAAGTACATACATGACTGGAGAGGTAGACCTGGGATACATGCGTCGGCACGACACATCTAGAGTACTGCATTGTTTTAATAGATTATGTCTAAATGGGTACAGTGTTGTGTCGTGTATACACACACACTTGAGTAGCAGCGTGATATATCTAGAAATTGGTACATCACTTCTGGCGGTGATTGGCAGCAGTGTGAGCATTGGGGTGGAGAGAGCGCACACAGTCAAGTGTGAAGGATTAACAGGACAATGGATGGGGTGTGAACAGTGAGCTAGGAAGACAGGCTGCAGGGCAAGGTGTCTGATGTGTGGATATTGAGTAGAATAGCTCGATGTATTTTTTATGTGTGTAGTGTCATCTAAAAATCATGGGAGGGGAGCGTATCTATAGCTATGCTATAAGAGATTTGTGTGATATAGTGTGGACACACACAGATCACGTGATAGAATGCGAGGTGGATATTCTGTAGGGAGTAATGATTACGATGTGTAGGTACAGATCATGAGTGATGAACATCTAAGGATTCTCTAGTGATCTAGGTATGCAAATGGTGGGCACTGGTGTAGTGTGTAGTATTCATGCGTGGCAAGACAGTTACAGTTGACTTGTATTGTACACAGAGACACACAGGACAGAGGTAGACGACAGGTGTCATATGGGGTATTGTAGTGATGGACACTGCAGTTAGGCTAAAGGTCTGGTATCAGATTTTAGAGACGCTTACGAAGGATCAACAGGTCTTGAGGTAACAGGAGTCACAGGACAGTATTGGTGACAAGACAAGGACGAGTCTTGTAGGTTGGGGAGGAGAGAGGGGGGAATTTTGAAGAGGTGGTGTGAGGTGTCGTGTTATCTTTGGTAGGGTGGAAGTGTGGTGAGAGATTAGGATCTACTTTAGATTTTGGTGGTTGGTTAGATTATGTAATGGGAGGAGTGAGTGTGGTTCTCTAAACAAGAGAAGTGTGCAGAAGTGATTATGGCTGCAACACATATGGAAAAGGACTGAGTCAGATGAGGGAGGGACTATACGAGGGGTGGAGGGGAACATTCAGGACTTACTCACACAACTAACACACATACATCAATAACACTCACAACGCACACCTACTGACAGGTATCACAGATTAGATGTACACACAGACACATAGGATAATAGGACTACATATTGATAATGATCACATGGGGAAGTTACGTAGAGTAGTGATGCTGGTTGGTTCTATGGATGATAACAGACTGAAGAGACTGTGTGATTGTGTAAATATGTGTGAGAGGGGACAGTGAAGATGGTGGAGTTGTTTATGTATAGATCACACTTCATGCATGGCACAATAAGTCAAGAGTTACAACTACACGAGTAATAGGACAGAACAGACGTGTGACAGGGGTATTTTGTAACGTAGGACCTCAGAGCTCATGTAGTTGATGGAGAATCTCCAGAGGGCTAGGAGTGATTATATATGAAGACAATAGAGATAGTATCTCCATAGAATAGAGAGACAAGTGTAGAGGACAGTGTTAGTTACATTACACGATAAATGAGCGAGAGTGAGGATGAGTGTAGACCAGATACGAACGCAAAATAACCTGGCAGAGAAGAGGTAGATGTGAGTCTTATTGGGGTGGGAGTGGGAGGAGGAAGAGATATGCCACAGGGGTGCGGATGGGCATAGCAAGCAGAGAGATTTGATGAATACAGATGGATTAGGGTTGTGGGAGGTTGGGTTATGGGGTGGGGTAGGGGGATTGCTCAACAGGGGGTATTGGCAGCCAGGGGTTATGGTGGGTTTGTTTTGGATTTTTGTTGTTTTTTGGGGTTGTGTTTGGGGTATTGAGGGTGTGGCTGGGGGGGTAGGGTTGGTATTGGGGGTGGGGCGCCATATGATTGATTAATAGGGACGTCCTGAGTAAAAAGTCTGAATGAGGGATTATGGCAATTGAACATGAGGGTTGTTTTATTATGAGTAGGGGTGGAGTGAAATGGATGATAAGAGGATTTATATGGAAGGGGGGTGGTGAAAGGGGTATCAGTGCGAACATGATTGACAGTGAGGAAATGTTAGGTGACATGGGGCTGAAGGCCGGCACCAAGAATCACTGTGTGTAAGGAAATGTGAAGATCCATTTGGGACATCATAGGTTGAGATGTTGATTGGCAATTGCATGGGTCCTGTAATCCAGTGTTTACTATCCCAGAATGAATTTTAATTTTAATTTCAGGATGTAAAACTAGTTTTTTCAGGCTGTTTTCATGCAGAAATAACCACTTTCATTTACTTTCTCCGACATAGTCATCTTTAGCCTAGCTCATCCAAACTCTCCTCCCTTATTTTTGTCTTCTTTACAAGCCTAAAGTTCTGGTGAGTGCTTATCGGCACTCTTCCTCAATGCGGGAACCCTTTTTCCCATATCCTAATTATTTATCTAATTATTTTTATCTCCTCCGTGATTTGATGCTTTTTCAATGCACCATTAGGTTCTTGCCCCCATTTATCAACATTGAATTTTCATCTGCCATTTTCTTGCTGACTCACCCTCATTATTTGTTAGATCCTTTGTAACCTCCCAGGTGCAGGTGTCACTTTAGATTTTTAACTATCTGGAGTATCGTTTTGTATCACAGCAATTGTCTTGCCACCTCACTGTTTACCCCTTTTTCCAGATCATTTATGAATCTGACTGTCTTATGCAGCCAGAATTCAGTATAGACCCCTGACCAACATGTTACACGTATAGACCTATTTCTGATGTATCTGTGGGAGGAAGGTGATCAACTCATTCCTACCCCTCTATCTCTTTAAGGTCCTCCTCCTTACTGAGTCTGAAGACCCTTCTTCTCTTACCCCCATGACAGCTTAATTTTCTTAAGCTACTGTTTGTTGTAAGGGACTCCATTTATCAAAAAAGGCTTCATCTTGTTTCTAATATTTAAGGTAACACTGTATAAGCCTTGACCACATCACCTTGTGGTCACATGTATGTGTGACTCCCTCAAATATATATCTAGTAATACTCTGGTGTGTAGCGCATGATTTTCGTACCTTTATCATTTTTTCACATTGACCTCTGTATTTCCTCAACAAATCATATACATCTATACTGTCCTGTCCAAGAGTTCTGATTCCTGGACTTGATAAACTTTTTTCAATCAATTTTGCCTGATATTGAAGTGAGGCTTACCAGCCTGTAATTGCAAACAATTTGCCTCTAGAAAACCTTTTTTAGCAGATTTGGTGTCACATTAGCTATGCTTCCAGTCACCTGGTTACTAGAAACTTGTCATTTTTTTCATGGTGCTGGGATGATTTAGTGGGAGTGGTTCCCTGCTTTTAGCAGGGGGTTTGGACTATTGATGAACCTCATTGAGGTCCGCTTCCAGCCCCCTCCAGAATTCTATGATAACAATACTATAAGTTCTGCAATTTCACATTTTGAGTTCAGACAAGAGACTCTCACAGTGGATACCATCTGATCTTGCGACTTTTTTGTCGTCATTTATTAATTTGTTCCGAAGCAATCTCCTCTAATGACCTTCGTAATCTGGGACAACTTAGGGTGTCTATTTGTCACCTAAAAAAGAGATAGCTCAGATATTTGGGAACTTCCTCTGCACATCTTTCCAGCTGTGAGAAACGAGGCATTCATTTCAGAATGGTCCTTATTGAAAAGTCTCCACCATAGGCCTTTCCTATACTTCGTTGAAAGACTGGGGGAAAAGAAAATTAAAAGTTGTAAGGTCCCCTTGGGTGAACATTTAATACTAGGGTTTGGGTTTAACTTTTGCTAAAAAAAACAGAAGTTCTCTCTCTCTTGAAGAAGTCCAGTAGCAAAGTGGCTTGCATTCTCAAATACAGCTTCCAGGAAGCATTGTCAATTGGTTCACAATGC
>JANTQK010004257.1:42500-62500 GCA_029224305.1 Caperea marginata | reverse complement strand
GGACTGGCATTCCATAGTTAGACCAAAGACTTCTTAGGATGAAAATTAATACAATTTGTTTCTTTTATCTAAAATTCTAGTCATGTTAGATCACAGGAGGTGATACTAAAATTTTTACAGAATATTTTGCCACGATGTTACTTTGCTTGATTCTTTCAGTGCTGCCAGATAACTTTTATTCTCTTTTATTAACTGCAAGCTGCAAGGATAGAGAAGTGAGGATTGTCAAAAGTTGATCCAGCTACTTGGCTATGGAGGGGGGGGGTTACTCGAATCCAGATTTGATTCAACGTATGGAAGTGGAGCTTTGTGCCAGATTCTGGGAAGATGGTAATATGCCATTGCTTTGGCTATTCGGGGTCTCTTGTGTTTGCATACAAATTGTGAAAAATTTTTGTTCTAGTTCTGTGAAAAATGCCATTGGTAGTTTGATAGGGATTGCATTGAATCTGTAGATTGCTTTGGGTAGTATAGTCATTTTCACAATGTTGGTTCTTCCAATCCAAGAACGTGGTATATCTCTCCATCTGCTGGTATCATCTTTAATTTCTTTCATCAGTGTCTTAGAGTTTTCTGCATACAGGTCTTTTGTCTCCTTACGTAGGTTTATTCCTAGGTATTTTATTCTTTTTGTTGCAATGGTAAATGGGAGTGTTTCCTTGATTTATCTTTCAGATTTTTCATCATTAGTGTATAGGAATGCAAGAGATTTCTGTGCATTAATTTTCTATCCTGTTACTTTACCAAATTCATTGATTAGCTTTAGTAGTTTTCTGGTAGCACCTTTAGGATTCTCTAAGTATAGTATCATGTCATCTGCAAACAGTAACAGCTTTACTTCTCTTTTCTGATTTGGATTCCTTTTATTTCTTTTCTGTCTCTTATTGCTGTGGCTAAAACTTCCAAAACTATGTTGAATAATAGTGGTGAGAGTGGACAACCTTGCCTTTTTCATGATCTTAGAGGAAATGGTTTCAGTTTTTCACCATTGAGAATGATGTTGGCTATGGGTTTGTCATATATGGTGTTTATTATGTTGAGGTAAGTTCCCTCTATGCCTACTTTCTGGAGGGTTTTTATCATAAATGGGTGTTGAATTTTGTCAAAAGCTTTTTCTGCATCTATTGAGATTATCATATGGTTTTTATCCTTCAATTTGTTAATATGGTATAATCACATTGATTGACTTGCATATACTGAAAATCCTTGCATTCCTGGGATAAACCCCACTTGATCATGGTGTATGATCCTTTTAATGTGCCGCTGGATTCTGTTTGCTAGTGTTTTGTTGAGGATTTTTGCATCTGTGTTCATCAGTGATGTTGGCCTGTAGTTTTTTTTTTTTTTTTTTTTTTTTATAAATTTCTTGTTTTGGTTTTAGTATGATGGTGGCCTCATAGAATGAGTTTGGGAGGGTTCCTCCCTTTGCTATATTTTGGAAGAGTTTGAGAAGGATAGGTGTTAGCTCTTCTCTAACTGTTTGATAGAATTCACCTGTGAAGCCATCTGGTCCTGGGCTTTTGTTTGTTGGAAGATTTTTAATCACAGTTTCAATTTCAGTGCTTGTGGTTAGTCTGTTTATATTTTCTATTTCTTCCGGGTTCAGTCTCAGAAGCTTGTGGTTTTCTAAGAATTTGTCCATGCCTTCCAGGTTGTCCATGTTATTGGCATATAGTTGCTTGTAGTAATCTCTTATTATCCTTTTTATTTCTGTAATGTCAGTTGTTACTTCTCCTTTTTCATTTCTGATTCTGTTGAATTGAGTCTTCTTCGTTTCTTTCTTGATGAGTCTGGCTAATGGTTTATCAATTTTGTTTATCTTCTCAAAGAACCAGCTTTTAGTTTTATTGCTCTTTGCTATCATTTCCTTTATTTCTTTTTCATTTATTTCTGATCTGATCTTTATGATTTCTTTCCTTCTGCTAACTTTGCGGGGGTTTTGTTCTTCTTTCTCTAATTGATTTAGGTTTAAGGTTAAGTTGTTTATTTGAGATGTTTCTTGTTTCTTGAGGTAAGATTGTACTACTATAAAGTTCCCTCTTTGGACTGCTTTTGCTGCATCCCATAGGGTTTTGGGTCATCATGTTTTCATTGTTATTTGAATCTAGGTATTTTTTAATTTCCTCTTTGATTTCTTCAGTGATCTCTTGGTTATTTAGTAGTGTATTGTTTAGCCTCCATGTGTTTGTATTTTGTACAGTTTTTTTTACCTGTAATTGGTATCTAGTCTCATAGCATTGTGGTCGGAAAGGATACTTGATATGATTTCAATTATCTTAAAGTTACCAAGGCTTGATTTGTGACACAAGATATGATCTATACTGGAGAATGTTCTATGAGCACTTGAGAAGAAAGTGTATTCTGTTGTTTTCAGATGGAATGTCCCTTAAATATCAATTAAGTTCATCTTGTTTAATATATCATTTAAAGCTTGTGTTTCCTTATTTATTTTCATTTTGGTTGATCTCTCCATTGGTGATAGTGGGGTGTTAAAGTCCCCTACTATTATTGTGTTACTGTCGATTTCCACTTTTGTGGCTGTTAGCATTTGCCTTATGTATTGAGGTGCCCCTATGTTGGGTGCATAAATATTTACAATTGTTGTATCTTCTTGGATTGATCCCTTGATCATTATGCAGTGTCCTTCTTTGTCTCTTGTAATAGTCTTTATTTTAAAGTTAATTTTGCCTGATATGAGAATTGCTACTCCAGCTTTCTTTGGATTTCCATTTGCATGGAATATCTTTTTCCATCCTCTCACTTTCAGTCTGTATGTTTCCCTAGGTCTTAAGTGGGTCTCTTGTCGACAGCATATATACCGGTCTTGTTTTTGTATGCATTCAGCCAGTCTATGTCTTTTGGTTGGAGCATTTAAGCCATTTACACTTAAGGTAATTATTGATTTGTATGTTTCTGTTACCATTTCCTTAATTGTGTTGGGTTTGTTATTTTAGATCTTTTCTTTCTCTTGTGTTTCCTGCCTAGAGAAATTCCTTTAGCATTTGTTGTAAAGCTGGTTTGGAGCTGCTGAATTCTCTTAGCTTTTGCTTTTCTGTAAATATTTTACTTTCTGCATCCAATCTGAATGAGATCCTTGCTGGGTAGAGTAATATTGGTTGTAGGTTTTTCCCTTTCATCACTTTAAATATGTTCTGCCACTCCCTTCTCGCTTGCAGAGTTTCTGCTGAAAGATCAGCTGTTAACCTTATTTGGATTTCCTTGTATATTATTTGTTGTTTTTCCCTTGCTGCTTTTAATATTTTTCCTTTGTATTTAATTTTTGGTAGTTTGATTAGTATGTGTCTTGGTGTGTTTCTCCTTGGATTTATCCTATATGGAACTCTGCACTTCCTGGAGTTGAATAACTATTTCCTTTTCCATATTAGAGAAGTTTTCAACTATAACCTCTTCAAATATTTTCTCAGTCCCTTTCTTTCTCTCTTCTTCTGGAACCCCTATAATTCGGATGTTAGTGCGTTTAATGTTATCACAGAGGTCTCTGAGACTGTCCTCAATTCTTTTCATTCTTTTTTCTTTATTCTGCTCTGTGGTAGTTATTTCCACTGTTTTATCTTCCAGTTCACTTATCCATTCTTCTGGTTTCTTGTATTTTCTCCATTCTATTTCCAAGATTTTGGATAATCTTTACTCTCATTATTCTGAACTCTTTTTCAGGTAGACTGCCTTTTTCCTCTTCATTTGGTAGGTCTGGTGAGTTTTTACCTTGCTCCTTCATGTGCTGTGTGTTTCTCTGTCTTCCCATTTTTCTTAACTTACTGTGTTTGGGGTCTCCTTTTCACAGGCTGCAGGTTCGTAGTTCCCATTGTTTTTGGTGTCTGCCCCCAGTGGCTGAGGTTGGTTCATTGGGTTTTTAAGCTTCCTTGTAGAGGGAACAAGTGCCTGTGTTCTGGTGGATGAGGCTGGATCTTTTCTTTCTGGTGGTCAGGTCCACGTCTGGTGGTGTGTTTTGGGATGTCTGTGGCCTTATTTTGATTTTAGACAGCCTCTCTGCTAATGGGTGGGGTTGTGTTCCTGTCTTGCTAGTTGTTTGGTATAGGGTGTCCAGCACTGTAGCTTGCTGGTCATTGAGTGGAGCTGGGTCTTAGCGTTGTAATGGGGATCTCTGGGAGATTTTTTCCATTTGATATTATGTGGAACTGGGAGGTCTCCTGTGGACCACTGTCCTGAACTTTGCTCTCCCACCTCAGAAGCACAGCCCTGATGCCTGGCTCAAGCACCAAGAGCCTGTCATCCACACGGCTCAGAATAAAAGGGAGAAAAAAAGAAAGAAAGAAAGAAGGAAAGAAGATAAAATAAAATAAAGTTATTAAAATAAAAAATAATTATTAAGAAAAACTTTTTAAGTAATAAATAAAAGAAAGAAAGAAAGAAGAGAGCAACCAAACCAAAAAACAAATCCAACAATGATAACAAGCACTAAAAACTATACTAAAAAACAAAACAAAACCAGACAGACAGAACCCTAGGACAAATGGTAAAAGCAAGGCTATACAGACAAAATCACACACAGAAGCATACACATACACACTCAGAAAAAGAGAAAAAGGGAAAAAATATATATATAGATATCATTGCTCCCAAAATCCACCTCCTCAATTTGGGATGATTCATTGTATGTTCAGATATTCCACAGATGCAGGGTACATCAAGTTGACTGTGGAGATTTAATCCACTGCTCCTGAGGCTGCTGGGAGAGATTTCCCTTTCTCTTCTTTGCTCGCACAGCTCCTGGGGTTCAGCTTTGGATTTGGACCTGCCTCTGCGTGTAGGTCACCTGAGGGCATCTGTTCTTCGCTCAGACAGGATGGGGTTAAAGGAGCAGCTGCTTCGGGGGCTCTGGCTCACTCAGGCCGGGGGGAGGGAGGAGTACAGATGCGGGGCAAACCTGTGGCGGCAGAGGCTGGCATGACATTGCAGCAGCCTGAGGAGCGCTCTGCATTCTCCCGGGGAAGTTGTCCTTGGATCACGGGACCCTGGCAGTGGTGGGCTGCGCAGGTTCCCAGGAGGGGAGGTGTGGAGAGTGACCTGTGCTTGAACACAGGCTTCTTGGTGGTGGCAGCAGCAGCCTTAGCGTCTCATGCCTGCCTCTGGGGTCCGCGCTGATAGCCGCGGCTCACGCCCGTCTCTGGAGCTCCTTTAAGCAGCGCTCTTAATCCCCTCTCCTCACACACCAGGAAACAAAGAGGCAAGAAAAAATCTCTTGCCTCTTCGGCAGCTCCAGACCTTTTCCTGGACTCCCTCCCAGCCAGCCGTGGCGCACTAGCCCCTTCAGGCTGTGTTCACGCCGCCAACCCCAGTCCTCTCCCTGGGATCCGACCTCCGAAGCCCGAGCCTCAGCTCCCAGCCCCCGCCACCCCAGCGGGTGAGCAGACAAGCCTCTCGGGCTGGTGAGTGCTGGTTGGCACTGATCCTCTGTGCAGGAATCTCTCTGCTTTGCCCTCTGCACCCCTGTGGCTGCGCTCTCCTCCGCAGCACCGAAGCTCCCCCCTCCACCACCCACAGTCTCTGCCCGAGAAGGGGCTTCCTAGTGTGTGGAAACCTTTCCTCCTTCACAGCTCCCTCCCACTGGTGCAGGTCCCATCCCTATTCTTTGTCTCGGTTTTTTTCTTTTTTCTTTTGCCCTACCCAGGTACGTGGGGGAGTTTCTTGCCTTTTGGGAGGTCTGAGGTCTTCTGCCAGCGTTCAGTAGGTGTTCTGTAGGAGATGTTCCAAATGTAGATGTATTTCTGATGTATTTGTGGAGAGGAAGTTGATCTCCGAGTCTTACTCTTCCGCCATTTTGAAGCTCCTCTCAGTCCTACTTTTTAACTTTGTAATAGTTGGCTTAATTCTAATTGCCACTAACATCTGAACCCCAATCCTTCCTTCAAAGACAAAATGTTAGAAAGTTAAAAAGGAGATTCCAGGACAAAGCCCTATATCAAATACCATAAAATTTACATAAGGGCTTATTAGACACCTTAGTAAAGCTCCCACAAATTGGAGGACAGTAATTTCCAACTATAGGTGGTGGAATGGGAAGAACTCAAACATGTTCTGGAATCTCCTCCCATCTTCCAAAGGAATAAAATAGCAAAGGAGCATTCTCCCACTTGCATTGTGTTAGCAATGACACTCATCCTTGTCACCAGGTGCAGTAGCAAAGATTGTGCTGAAGGGGAATTCCACCTGCTCTAGTATGCAGGCCTCAGAAAAAGTGATAGAAACACAATTCTAGCTTGGCATAGCTTCTGTGGAGGATTCTTGGAACAAGAAATAGAAAAGTTTTGGATTGATGCCCAGAAATTGCCAATGAGCAAGTCTGCTACTTGGACTCACATGTGCAAGTGGTCCTGACGATTCCTAAAACTATTTAAAGAGAGAGATTCTATAAATGATTTGTCTCCTGCTCTAGAGTAAGGATGCTCATAGTTTCCTGAAATGATTCAAGGCGACATGGACTTTGTACCATGTCCCACCCCTGAAAGATTCAGGGCATCCACTACACCTGGGGAACTCATGGCTACATCAGTACTCAGTGGCTGATGAAGCCCAAAGCACTTGAGTTTGACTGACACCTAAGCCAGCTAATGTTGTTTTTAGATAAACTAGACACATATTGCCACACCCACTATAACGCCCACCACAGTAACTAGCAGGCTGAGCTCCCCATGTTAATGATACGGTTCTACTCTCTCTTGTCAGGAGTGATCTGAAGAAATAGTGACTGTTAGGAAGAAGAGCTAAATACTAATCACATCAAAACCCAAAATGCCAACTTTGTAGATGTGCATCAGAGTGGACAGAGAGAACCACAAATAATTCCATTCAATGATGTATCATTAGAACATAGAGCACTGCTCAGTAAGGTATACCTTGGTATAGAGCAAAAGGATAGATCTTTACATGTTCATCATGATTCAAAATGAAGGCACAGCATAAGAAAGAATAAAATAATGCCATTTGCCGCAACATGGATGGACCTGGAGATTATCATACTAAGTGAAGTAAGCCAGGCAGAGAAAGTGATATCACTTATATGTGGAATCTAATTATGACACAAATTAATTTATCTACAAAACAGAAACAAACTCACAGGTAGAAAACAGAATTGTGATTGTCAAAGGGGAGGGGAGGTGGGAGAGGGATGGATTGGGAGTTTGGGATTAGCAAATGCAAACTATTATATATAGAATGGATAAACGACAAGGTCCTACTGTATAGAACAAGGAACTATATTCAGTATCCTGTAAGAAACCATAATGGAAAAGAATATGAAAAAGAATCTATATATATTATATATATATAACTGAATCACTTTGCTGTACACCTGAAACTAACAGAACATTGTAAATCAACTATACTTCAATAAGATAAATTTTTAAAATAAAAAATAAAATAAATTTTTTTTAAAATGAAGGCACAGGACACCTAGCAAAATCCTGTGAATGGGAAGTGAGGAAGCAAAGCACTGTCAATATAACTCCAAAGAAGGATTTTACCTGTCTGTTCCTTTCTTTGAAACATAAAGGTAATAACATCCATTTTCTTCTATACAGGCCTCTGTGAGTAACATACATATGAAAGTTCTTTGAAGAATGAAGTGTCCCTCAAATGTATAGTGTTATTATGATGATTTAGCATCCATAAAAGTCTATTCCTTCTATTGCTGCACTAGGACTAGAAAAAAGCTCACTACCTTTTATTTTATAACATCTCATTAAAAACATTTCATAAAAACTTTAATGAACTTTTCTATAGATATTTCACCTTCCAATTAAATAAACTTACTGCCTCATAGTTTTGTTCCCTAATCATTTAATTATTTTAGGCACTATGTTCTGGATATCCTCCAAAGTTTTCAAAGCTCTATCAGTTTAATATTTTGCACTAATTCTGTTTTTTACATGGATAGGAAGATCAAAGTCATCACATATATTTCTCCTTCTTATGGAATTTTCCTACAGATTATTAGCAACATATTTTTCAATCTAGAGGCAGGTCTGAAAAGTTTTATATATATATATAATGTTATATATATTATTATTATATATTATATGATATTATACTATCTTATATTATATATGATATATAATCATAATCATATTATAATATAATAGATGATATTAATTCTATATTAATATAATATATTATGTAATTATTATAAATATAATTATATAATTATTATATAATTGATGATTATTGTATAAATTATTAATAACTATCAATAATGTGATATATTAATAATTAATATGGGTTGATATGTTATATTGCCATATTATTATTATTTAATTATTATATTATATATTATTATATAATATATATTATATATTGTATATATACAATTATATATATACCTATCAGTTCACACTTATTAAATGTCCATCATGGGTATTATCCAAGGACTATATTTGAGAAGATACAACATGCTCAGTGACGGATCTTCTCTCCATCATTTCACCTCTCTTCCAACATTTCTCCTTTGTATTCATGGTATATTCAGTGTCAGTTTGTCTTTTTCGTGGAAAGATGCCAAAGCCTTTTTGCTGACCTATATGATCACATAACTTATATTCCAATGTGTCTTTAAAAATCTGCTAAAGAATTTTGTGTGATGTAGGAGATATGTGCAGTGGTTTATTCTGAAAGCCATTGTCCTTGCCAGTGCTAATTAGGTGTAATTAATCCACTTCCCTCTGGTGGAAATGTTTTTGAAGTTCCTTGCCTCCTATTATAGTTTCATAGGTGGTAAAATGATAAAACTTGATCTATCAGAAGCAGGCTATGGTACATGGTATAAAAATCAGATGAGTAGGGTAACGGAGTGAGCACAAAAAATATCCATATAGTGGAAGAGAAAGTTGTCCACAATGATTGTGAGGTGGATATGTCTGGTAAGTTTTGGGTTGTTCCAAAAAACAAAATTTTATCTACAAAGATGTGCTAGAAATTTCACCTGCATAACAATAATCTCAATATAGTAATTTTTTCATGCCCATTAATAGTTATATAACAATAGGATATATTTTGCACTTACATGACAAGCACTATGATAAATACGTTACATACAATCTCATTTAGTCTTCACAATAGCTTTAAGGGGTAGTTACCTTTATGATGTCAATTTAAGAGATGAGGAAACTGGAGCTTAAAGAAATTAAGTAATTTATCTAAGGGCATGCAACTAGTAGCAGGGTTCCCACCTAGACCATTTTACTCTAGATCCCCTATATTTAATCACCATGCTACACAGCTTATTGTTGTTCAGAGTTTCCTTCCTAAAATACTCCTAAAACTGAGTCTTCTCAAATCAAAGCATCTATAAGAGTCCCTCCTTCATCCTGTATCATTTCAAGGACAAATCAACTTACTGCCTTGATTACTGAGGCTTATAATCAAGGTCCTTTTCAGCATCTCTCCTTCTCTATGATGCAGCATGGACTGTCCAATTCTGCTAAAGTCATGGTCCTTACCATCCCAAACTCAATCCTAACCTTTTCCTAAAATGCTCTCTCCATTACTTTCTCCTGAATTGTACAATATTTTCCTGGAAGCTAGTCTAGGCTGGTCCCAACTCACACTCCTTTTCCTTACTCTCAACTCCTTGCATGCTCATGTCTTGTGATATTCTTTATTGGTCTTTAGGATGGACTCATCTCGAAAAACAAAATTTTCTTCCTTTTGTCACACTGAATGTACTATAAAAAATAGCTAGGAAAACAATAAATATTTAATAAGCTGCATGACCCCCAAGACTACATATTAAACTGAATTAAACCAGTATAAACAATCATGTAAGGATTGAGTATATGACAAGTAGAAGAAAATCAATTAGGCATCATCATGGAAATCTTACTAAATGATATCAGTTAACTAGATGAAGACCATGGAAATTTAGCTGACTAAAGAAATTATTTAGGCAGCAGGTTTAGCATAGGCAAATTCACAGGTGATAAAAACATTCATAAAAGAAATTAGACAGCTCCTTGCCAGGTCTGTGGGTCTGTCTGGTGGTTGGGCTGTCTTTGCGGACCCTGTCCCATGACTGGGAGGGACTCAGGAAGTCCAGCTTGGAGTGTGGGTGAGGATGGGGTGGGGCAGCTGCCTGCTGGCATCTTCTGCACTGACCTCCGAACCCCACCCGGTATGGGAAGTAAACATCAAATGGAAAGGAAGGGAGGCAAGGAGGCAGGAGCTGGCAGAGTGATGGGAAACACATGAACCAGGGCCGAGAGCCGTGTGGCTGACAGGGTCTTGGTGCTCCATCCAGGTGTCAGGTCTGAGCCTCTGATGTGGGACGGCCGAGTTCAGGACATTGGTCCACCAGAGACCTCTGAGCTCTATGTAATATCAATCAGCATGAGCTCTCCCAGAGATCTCCATCTCAATGCTAAGACCCAGCTCCACTTAGTGATCTGCAAGCTCCAGTGCTGGACACCCCACACCAAACAACTAGCAAAACAGGAACATAAACCCACCCATTAGCAGAGAGACTGCCTAAAATCATAATAAGTTCACAGACACACCAAAACACACCACCAAACATGGTCCTGCCCACCAGAAAAACAAGATCCAGCCTCATCCACCAGAAAACAGGCACCAGTTCCCTCCAACAAGAAGACTACACAAGCCACTGAACCAACTTTACCCACTGCAGGCAGACACCAAAAACAACAGGAACTACAAACCTACAGCCTGTGAAAAGGAGACCCCAAACACAGTAAGTTAAGCAAAATGGGAAGACAGAGAAACATGCAGCAGAAGAAGGAGCAAGGTAAAAACCCACCAGACCAAACAAATGAAGAGGAAATAGGCAGTCTACCTGAAAAAGAATTCAGAGTAATTATAGTAAAGATGATCCAAAATCTCGCAAATAGAATGGAGAAAATAAAAGAAACGTTTAACAAGGACCTAGAAGAACTAAAGAGCAAACAAACAATGATGAACAGCACAATAAATGAAATTTAAAATTCTCTAGATGGAATCAATAGCAGAATAACTGAGGCAGAAGAATGGATGATAAGTAACCTGGAAGATAAAATAATGGAAATAACTACCACAGAGCAGAATTAAAAAAAAAGAATGAAAAGAATTGAGTGCATTCTCAGAGACCTCTGGGACAACATTAAACACACCAATATTTGAATTATAGGGGTCCCAGAAGAAGAAAAGAAAAAGAAAAAGAATGAGAAAATATTTGAAGAGATTATAGTTGAAAACTTCCCTAATATGGGAAAGGAAATGGTCAATCAAACCAAGGATGTGCAGAGAAGCCCATACAGGATAAATCCAAGGAAAACAGCCAAGACCCGTATGAATCAAACTACCAAATATTAAATACAAAAGAAAAATATTAAAAGCAGCAAGGGAAAATCAACAAATAACATACAAGGGAATCACCATAAGGTTAACAGATAATCTTTCAGCAGAAACTCTGAAAGCCAGAAGGGTGTGGCAGAACATATTTAAAGTGATGAAAAGGAAAGACCTACAACCAAGATTACTCTACCAGCAAACATCTTGTTCAGGTTCGACAGAGAAATTAAAACCTTTACAGACAAGCAAAAGCTAAGAGAATTCAGCACCACCAAACCAGCTTTACACCAAATGCTAAAGGAACTTCTCTAGGAAGGAAACACAAGAGAAGGAAAAGACCTACAATAATAAACCCAAAACAATTAAGAAAATGGTAATAGGAACATACATATCGATAACTACCTGAAATGTAACTGGATTAAATGCTCCAACGAAAAGACATACACTGGCTGAATGGATACAAAAAAAAGACATGTATATATATGCTGTCTACAAGAGACCCACTTCAGACCAAGGGACACATACAGACTGAAAGTAAGAGCATGGAAAAAGATATTCCATGCAAATGGAAATCAAAAGAAATCTGCAGTAACAATTTTCATACCAGACAAAACAGACTTTAAAATAAAGAATATTACAAGAGACAAAGAAGGACACTACATAATGATCAAGGGATCAATCCAAGAAGAAGATATAACAGTTGTAAATATTTATGCACCCAACATAGGAGCACATCAGTACACAAGGCAAATGCTAACAGACAGAAAAGGGGAAATCGAGAGTAAAACAATAATAGTAGGGGACATTAACACCTCACTTTCACCAATGGACAGATCATCCAAAAAGAAAATAAATAAGGAAATACAAGCTTTAAATGGTACATTAAACAGGATGGACTTAATTTATATTTATAGGACATTCCATCCAAAAAAAACAGAATATACTTTCTTCTCAAGTGCTCATGGAAGAAGTGCTCCAGGATAGATCATATCTTGGGTCACATATCAAGCCTTGGCAAATTTAAGAAAATTGAAATCATATCACTTATCTTTCCTGACCATAACTCTATAAGACTAGATAACAATTACAGGAAAAAAAACTATAAAAAATACAAACACATATAGCCTAAACAATACACTACTTAATAACCAAGAGATCACTGAAGAAATCAAAGAGGAAATCAAAAACTACTAATAAACAAATGACAATGAAAGCACGACGACCCAAAACCTATTGGATATGGCAAAAGCAGTTCTAATAAGGAAGTTTATAGCAATATAATAGCCAAGAAATACCTAGAAACAAATGACAATGAAAACATGATGACCCAAAACCTATGGGACGCAGCAAAAGCAGTTCTAAGAGGGAAGTTTATTGCAATACAATCCTACCTCAAGATACAAGAAAAATCTCAAATAAACAACCTAACCTTACACCTAAAGCAATCAGAGAAAGAAGAACAACCACAACAAAAAAAACCCCAGAGTTAGCAGAAAGAAAGAAATTATAAAGATCAGATCAGAAATAAATGATAAAGAAATAAAGGAAACGATAGCAAAGGTCAATAAAACTAAAAGTAGGTTCTTTCACAAGATAAACAAAATTGATAAACTATTAACCAGACTCATCAAGAAAAAAAGGGAGAAGACTCAAATCAATCGAATTAGAAATGAAAAAGGAGAAGTAACAACTGACACTGCAGAAATACAAAGGATCATGAGAGATTACAACAAGTAACTATATGCCAATAAAATGGACAACCTGGAAGAAATGGACAAATTCATGGAAAAGCAACACCTTCCAAGACTGAACCAGGAAGAAATAGAAAATATAAACAGACCAATCACAAGCAGTGAAATTGAAACTGTTATTAAAAATCTTCCAACAAACAAAAGCTCAGGACCACATGGCTTGACAGGCAAATTCTATCAAACATTTAGAGAAGAGCTAACACATATCTTTCTCAAAATCTTCCAAAATATAGCAGAGGGAGGAACACTCCCAAACTCATTCTACAAGGCCACCTTCACCCTGATACTAAAACCAGACAAAGATATCACAAAGACAGAAAACTACAGGCCAATATCCCTGATGAATATAGATGCAAAAATCCTCAACAAAATACTAGCAAACAGAATCCAAGAGCACATTAAAAGGATCATACACCATGATAAAGTGAGGTTTATCCCAGGAATGCAGGATTCTTCAATATACACAAATCAATCAATGTGATACACCATATTAACAAATTGAAGGAGAAAAACCATATGATCATCTCAATAGATGCAGAAAAATCTTTTGACAATATTCAACACCCATTTATGATAAAAAACTCTCCAGAAAGTAGGTATAGAGTGAATTTTCCTAAGCAAAATAAAGGCCATATATGACAAAACCACAGCCAACATCATCCTCAATGGTGAAAAACTGAAACCATTTCCACTAAGATCAGGAACAAGACAAGGTTGCCCACTCTCACCATTATTATTCAACATAGTTTTGGAATTTTTAGCCACAGCAATCAGAGAAGAAAAAGAAATAAAAGGAATCCAAATCGGAAAAGAAGAAGTAAAGCTGTCACTGTTTGCAGATGACATGATACTATACATAGAGAATCCTAAAGATGCTACCAGAAAACTAAGAGCTAATCAATGAATCTGGTAAACTAGCAGGATACATAGTTAACGCACAGAAATCTCTTGCATTCCTATACACTAATGATGAAAAATCTGAAAAAGAAATTAAGGGAAAATTCCCATTAACCACTGCAACAAAAAGAATAAAATATCTAGGAACAAACCTACCTAAGGAGACAAAACACCTGTATGCAGAAAACTATAAGACACTGATGAAAGAAATTAAATATGATACAAGCAGATGGAGTGATATACCATGTTCTTGGATTGGAAGAATCAACATTGTGAAAATGACTCTACTACCCAAAGCAATCTACAGATTCAATGCAATCCCTACTAAACTGTCAATGACGTTTTTCACAGAACTAGAACAAAAAAATTCACAATTTGTATGGGAACACAAAAGACCCCGAATAGACAAAGCAATCTTGAGAAAGAAAAATGGAGCTGGAGGAATCTGGCTCCCTGACTTCAGACTATACTACAAAGCTACAGTAATGAAGACAGTATGGTACTGGCACAAAAACAGAAATATAGATCAATGGAACAGGATAGAAAACCCAGAGATAAACCCACACACATATGGTCAATTTATCTTTGATAAAGGAGGCAAGAATACACAGTGGAGAAAAGGCAAGTTAAAGAATGAAATTAGAACACCCTAACGCCCTACACAAAAAGAAATTCAAAATGGATTAGACCTAAACATAAGGCCAGACACTATAAAACTCTTAGAGGAAAATATAGGCAGAGCACACTATGACATAAATCACAGCAAGATCTTTTTTGACCCACCTCCTAGAGAAATGGAAATAAAAACAAAAATAAACAAATGGGACCTAATGAAACTTAAAAGCTTTTGCACAGCTGAGGAAACCATAAACCAGTCGAAAAGGCTATTCTCAGAATGGGAGAAAATATTTGCAAATGAAGCAACTGACAAAGGATTAATCTCCAAAATATACAAGCAGCACATGCAGCTCAACATCAAAAAACAAACAACCGAATCCAAAAATGAGCAGAAGACCTAAATAGACATTTCTCCAAAGAAGATATACAGACTGCCAACAAATACATGGAAGGATGCTCAACATCACTAATCATTAGAGAAATACAAATCAAAACTTCAATGAGGTATCACCTCAAAGTTGTCAGAATGGCCGTCATCAAAATGTGTACAAACATTAAATGCTTGAGAGGGTGTGGAGATAAGGGAACACTCTTGCACTGGTGGTGGGAATGTAAATTGATACAGCCACTATGGAGAACAGTATGGAGGTTCTTTAAAAAACTAAAAATAAAACTACCATACGACCCAGCAATCCCACTACTGGGCATATACCATATACCCTGAGAAAACCATAATTCAAAAAGGGTCATGTACCACAATGTCCATTGCAGCACTATTTACAGCAGCCAGGACATGGAAGCAACCTAAGTGTCCATGGAATGGAGAAAGAAGATGTGGCACATATATACAATGGAATATTACTCAGCCATAAAAAGAAACGAAATTGCGTTATTTGTAGTGAGGTGGATGGACCTAGAGTCTGTCATACAGAATGAAGTATGTCAGAAAGAGAAAAACAAATACCATATGCTAACAAATATGTATGGAATCTAAAAAAAAAAAGTTTCTGAAGAACCTAGGGGCAGGACAGGAATAAAGAAATAGACATAGAGAATGTACTTGAGGACACAGGAGGGGGAATGGTAAACTGGGACAAAGTGAGAGCGTGGTTCGGACATATATAAACTACCAAATGTAAAATAGATAGCTAGTGGGAAGCAGCCGCATAGCACAGGTGGTCTATGTGACCACCTAGATGAGTGGGATAGGGAGGGTAGGGGGAAGATGCAGGAGAGAGGGTGAGGGAGATATATGTATACATATAGCTGATTCACTTTCTTATACAGCAGAAATTAACACACCATTGTAAAGCAATTATACTCCAGTAATGATGTAAAAAAAAAAGAAAAAATATTTAGACAATTGACTTAAGCCTAATAAGAACCCCAGAAGTTGTATTGCAAAAAAAAGAACAAAGAAAACCAAAAAACAAAATGTGGTGTCAGTAGAGGTCCTTGAAGATTACATGAACTAATTTATTCTAACATTTTTCCTGAAAAAATTTCTAATTGATAATATTAATAGAGAATTAGCTACCATTAATTAAGCTCTTACTACTTTACAAAGACACTTTTAAGCTCTTTACCTACATTTAATTATTTATTCTAATATCACCCAGCGAGGTCCTATTATACTCATTTTAAAGAGGGGGACAGGAAGGCACCAGAGCCTTGGGACCCTGGGAAACCACACCGAGGTTTTCCAAGTCAGAAAGTCTGAATCCAGAGGCCAACTCTAATCACTAAACAACATATCATGTAGTATATTACAAGTAACAAATGTAGGTAAAATGTTTGTACTTTGCACATTTCATGAAACAAGACATATACAAAATTCTCTAACTTTTTACTTCTAAAATATGCTTTATCAAATTAGTAAACATAACAGTTTTTAAAACTCAACTCATAAAAATAAAAATTATACAAAATCTAAAACTTCTTTTACTTTTTCTCCTCAACTTTGCCTTAACAATTAAAATTTTCTTTTTTAGAGAATTTCACAAAATGTAGTTGAGTGAAAATTATGTTCTAATTGCGATGTCATATTAAAAGAAAAAATAGAATCGGTATGTCATCAGTTAATTCTGCAATTAATAAAAGGAGTAGATAGAATTACTTTTCCTTAGCCCACAATATTTAGATGTGGTAAATTTAAAGATATTTTAAAGATGCTTATGAATTATCATATGCTGTTATACTTATTGCAAATTAAAAGTTTAATGTATTTGCTATTCTGAAAAAGCCATGGCATTCTGTTACAAATTCATTAGTCTATAATTGTCAGGTTCTATACAAAAAGCTTTTAGAAAAGATAATTTTCATCCTTGAAAATTACATCGGTCATATTCTATTGTAGACACAGTTTTTTAGAAGCCTAGAAAAGCAGGAAATTTCAGCACAATCTCACTGTCTAATAAGTGGAGGAATGTTATACTAAAATGATTATTTCCAATTAAAGGGTTGATACAAACTAATATATTATTTTTCAGATTTTTCTCAAGCAAGGATATTATATTCTTTCAGACATGCATTGCCTCTGAAATCACCAATTTTGTTGAAATGGATTTCAGATTTCCAATTCACAGAATAGGACAGATGAATATGAACTACAATAATATTTATTATTTGAGAGAATAGTTGCTTTAAAGTATCACATGTGAGTTATTCAAAAATATGTCTAAGTGCTTATTCAAAGATTTTTCATTGATGGATTTGTTGGTGTATTCAGGAATCAGAAGAGTGGTATTTTATTATATGTGATCATTCTAATTGATCCGCTGAGATGGCACATTTTATTTCTAAAATGTTGTCTTAATGGTCCAAAAAACTTAATTAAGCATCCTTACAAGATATGCATCTAATACTTTCTGAAGTATTTAAATGTGACCTAAAAGTTGCATTAGAGATAATGTAATCCAACCCTTCATTTTTCTGCTGAAGAAACTTCATGCAAGAGAGGAAAATGGACTTGCTTGGATCCGCAGGACTCAAGGGAAAATAGGAAAGAAGTAGAGTCCACATTTGGCACTCTTTCTCCTGCACCCATCGCTATGTCTACTTTTGTAGGTGACATGCTGCTACCTTTATCTTTCCCCTGTGTGACCTATGTTTTACTTCCTGTTAAGAGAGTTGTCAGTTGTTTATTCATTATGCCAGGCCCCTAGAACACTTCACTCTTTCCTTTGTGAAAAGGATCAAGAAGTCCAAATCAAATGACCCTTTTTTTCTAAACCTGACCTGAAGCACTTCTCTTTATGAGAACAATCATGCTTATTTCTCTAGTTATCATAAGTGAAAATATGTGATCTTGACTAACAAAGAATCGTAGGTCTTATATAATTTATGGACAAGTCTCTACTTCTACCCCCAATGCGTATGAACTCTCATCTACAACCACCATGAACACTGGTAGTATTAAGTAAATATTAACAACAATGGGAACTTGCTATCCCAGGAAGCATGTCATTTCAGGTTTGCAGATTCTATAGATGTTAAGGATTTATTTACATTAAGTATATATATTTTTTCATGCAATTTTGTGTGCATTGGCCCTCTATCTGCTCTTTTTTATTCACACACACACACTGTATTTTATTTTTACAAGAGATAAATAAACTGACACCAAGCATTGTAAATGAATGACCACAACAAAAGCAACAATGATTGCAATTACCAAACACGAAACACACTCATACTATGTTATAATATTGACATTCAGTCCAGTAATCCTCCACTGTAACAGCTCCTTTACTTTTCAGTGAAAATTGATTTGCATATTTTTTTGCCTCTGAGTCCTTGTGGGATTTTTTTTTTAAATTCAGACAGAAAGTCACAAAAATTATAATCATCCTCATCAGTTCACTCAGTCCCATGTAATTAATATTTTTTTTACATGAGACTGCTCTTTTAAAAAAAAAAAAAAGAAGAAATATTTTCTGCTTAATAGTCCTTAAGTATTTCCTTAACCATGGAATCTTAATTCTGTGTGAACAGGATTATTTTTGTTTTTAAGCACTATTTTCCCCCAACACATAATTAGTGCTAGCGTATAGTGTGCATTCAATAGATACTTTTCAAATGAATGAAGCAAGTTTACTTATCTTCCCTAAGTCTTTTCTGCTGTAAACTAAATATTCCCAACACCTAAGTGATTATTTAACTGACATGATCTGGGAGAGCCTCACATACTAATCATTCTCTGCATTCTTCAGTATATCAGCTACCATATAAGCTGTCAGAGACAATAGAAGTCAGTACTCCCTGTGTAATGTAAAAGTGTGAAGCAAAAGTTGAGGTTATAATGCGCGAAAAGAAGAATGAACTAGCTTTTCTCAATTTTCAGGTCATTCAGATTGTGTTTTTATTTAACTAAATCCCTAGGTCTTTTTCACATAAACTTAAATTATTTAAGTTGCTTAGTCACACTGCCAGAGTTTATCACTGTCATAATATGTAAACATCCTTAGTAGATTTAACACATTAAGCAAGGCTCTCAATCATTCACAGTTTGTGAAGAATTTCTTCTATCAGATCTAATTTTCTCCTAACCTCTAGCTGAGAGCAGCATGCTAAAAGAATGGGAGTTCTCAGATGGGGTAGATGATTTTGTAACTTGTGGCACTGCCCAGAAAATCAAGTCTGACTGCAGCCCCCAGTCAAGGGGCCTGGGTAGATACTAGGTAAGTATTAGGAAATGTAGTCCCATTTCTATAGTTTTGCTTTTGTTTCCCTTGTCTAAGGAGACATATCCAGAAAGACTATATCAAACTAAAAAGCTTCTGCTCAGCAAAGGAAACCATCAAACAAACAGAAAGACAGCCTACCAAATGGGAGTAGATACTTGCAAAACATATATATGATAAAAGGTTATTATCCAAAATATATTAAAAACTCATACAATTCCAAAAAAAAAAAAAAGACATTTAAAAATGGTCAGAGGAACTGAATAGATATTTTCCAAAGAAGACATGCAGATGGCTAACAGGTACCTGAAAAAATTACTCAACATCACTATTTATTAGAGAAATGCAAATCAAAACCATGACAAGATTTCACTTCACGCCTTTCAGAATGGCTATCATCAAAAAGACAAGAAATAACAAGTGCTGACGAGCATGTGGAGAGGAAGGAACCCTCATATACTGTAGTGGGAATGTAAATTGGTACAGCCACTATGGAAAACAGTATGGAAGTTCCTCAAAAAATGATGACTAGAACCACCATATGATCCAGCAATTACTCTGCTGGGTATTTATCTGAAGAAATAAAAATGCTAACTAGAAATGATATGTGCATCCCTATGTTCATTTCAGCATTATTTACAATAGCCAAGATGTGGAAGCAACATAGGTGTCCATCAACAGATGGAAGGATAAAGAAGATGTGATATATATACACATATACAAACACACACACAAT
>JANTQK010004257.1:37500-40000 GCA_029224305.1 Caperea marginata | reverse complement strand
TTTTTTTTTTTTTTTTTTTTTTTTTTTTTTTTTTTTTTTTTTTTTTTTTTTTTTTTTTTTTTTTTTTTTTTTTTTTTTTTTTTTTTTTTTTTTTTTTTTTTTTTTTTTTTTTTTTTTTTTTTTTTTTTTTTTTTTTTTTTTTTTTTTTTTTTTTTTTTTTTTTTTTTTTTTTTTTTTTTTTTTTTTTTTTTTTTTTTTTTTTTTTTTTTTTTTTTTTTTTTTTTTTTTTTTTTTTTTTTTTTTTTTTTTTTTTTTTTTTTTTTTTTTTTTTTTTTTTTTTTTTTTTTTTTTTTTTTTTTTTTTTTTTTTTTTTTTTTTTTTTTTTTTTTTTTTTTTTTTTTTTTTTTTTTTTTTTTTTTTTTTTTTTTTTTTTTTTTTTTTTTTTTTTTTTTTTTTTTTTTTTTTTTTTTTTTTTTTTTTTTTTTTTTTTTTTTTTTTTTTTTTTTTTTTTTTTTTTTTTTTTTTTTTTTTTTTTTTTTTTTTTTTTTTTTTTTTTTTTTTTTTTTTTTTTTTTTTTTTTTTTTTTTTTTTTTTTTTTTTTTTTTTTTTTTTTTTTTTTTTTTTTTTTTTTTTTTTTTTTTTTTTTTTTTTTTTTTTTTTTTTTTTTTTTTTTTTTTTTTTTTTTTTTTTTTTTTTTTTTTTTTTTTTTTTTTTTTTTTTTTTTTTTTTTTTTTTTTTTTTTTTTTTTTTTTTTTTTTTTTTTTTTTTTTTTTTTTTTTTTTTTTTTTTTTTTTTTTTTTTTTTTTTTTTTTTTTTTTTTTTTTTTTTTTTTTTTTTTTTTTTTTTTTTTTTTTTTTTTTTTTTTTTTTTTTTTTTTTTTTTTTTTTTTTTTTTTTTTTTTTTTTTTTTTTTTTTTTTTTTTTTTTTTTTTTTTTTTTTTTTTTTTTTTTTTTTTTTTTTTTTTTTTTTTTTTTTTTTTTTTTTTTTTTTTTTTTTTTTTTTTTTTTTTTTTTTTTTTTTTTTTTTTTTTTTTTTTTTTTTTTTTTTTTTTTTTTTTTTTTTTTTTTTTTTTTTTTTTTTTTTTTTTTTTTTTTTTTTTTTTTTTTTTTTTTGTTTTTTTTTTTTTTTTTTTTTTTTTTTTTTTTTTTTTTTTTTTTTTTTTTTTTTTTTTTTTTTTTTTTTTTTTTTTTTTTTTTTTTTTTTTTTTTTTTTTTTTTTTTTTTTTTTTTTTTTTTTTTTTTTTTTTTTTTTTTTTTTTTTTTTTTTTTTTTTTTTTTTTTTTTTTTTTTTTTTTTTTTTTTTTTTTTTTTTTTTTTTTTTTTTTTTTTTTTTTGTTTTTTTTTTTTTTTTTTTTTTTTTTTTTTTTTTTTTTTTTTTTTTTTTTTTTTTTTTTTTTTTTTTTTTTTTTTTTTTTTTTTTTTTTTTTTTTTTTTTTTTTTTTTTTTTTTTTTTTTTTTTTTTTTTTTTTTTTTTTTTTTTTTTTTTTTTTTTTTTTTTTTTTTTTTTTTTTTTTTTTTTTTTTTTTTTTTTTTTTTTTTTTTTTTTTTTTTTTTTTTTTTTTTTTTTTTTTTTTTTTTTTTTTTTTTTTTTTTTTTTTTTTTTTTTTTTTTTTTTTTTTTTTTTTTTTTTTTTTTTTTTTTTTTTTTTTTTTTTTTTTTTTTTTTTTTTTTTTTTTTTTTTTTTTTTTTTTTTTTTTTTTTTTTTTTTTTTTTTTTTTTTTTTTTTTTTTTTTTTTTTTTTTTTTTTTTTTTTTTTTTTTTTTTTTTTTTTTTTTTTTTTTTTTTTTTTTTTTTTTTTTTTTTTTTTTTTTTTTTTTTTTTTTTTTTTTTTTTTTTTTTTTTTTTTTTTTTTTTTTTTTTTTTTTTTTTTTTTTTTTTTTTTTTTTTTTTTTTTTTTTTTTTTTTTTTTTTTTTTTTTTTTTTTTTTTTTTTTTTTTTTTTTTTTTTTTTTTTTTTTTTTTTTTTTTTTTTTTTTTTTTTTTTTTTTTTTTTTTTTTTTTTTTTTTTTTTTTTTTTTTTTTTTTTTTTTTTTTTTTTTTTTTTTTTTTTTTTTTTTTTTTTTTTTTTTTTTTTTTTTATTTTTTTTTTTTTTTTTTTTTTTTTTTTTTTTTTTTTTTTTTTTTTTTTTTTTTTTTTTTTTTTTTTTTTTTTTTTTTTTTTTTTTTTTTTTTTTTTTTTTTTTTTTTTTTTTTTTTTTTTTTTTTTTTTTTTTTTTTTTTTTTTTTTTTTTTTTTTTTTTTTTTTTTTTTTTTTTTTTTTTTTTTTTTTTTTTTTTTTTTTTTTTTTTTTTTTTTTTTTTTTTTTTTTTTTTTTTTTTTTTTTTTTTTTTTTTTTTTTTTTTTTTTTTTTTTTTTTTTTTTTTTTTTTTTTTTTTTTTTTTTTTTTTTTTTTTTTTTTTTTTTTTTTTTTTTTTTTTTTTTTTTTTTTTTTTTTTTTTTTTTTTTTTTTTTTTTTTTTTTTTTTTTTTTTTTTTTTTTTTTTTTTTTTTTTTTTTTTTTTTTTTTTTTTTTTTTTTTTTTTTTTTTTTTTTTTTTTTTTTTTTTTTTTTTTTTTTTTTTTTT
>JANTQK010004257.1:25000-30000 GCA_029224305.1 Caperea marginata | reverse complement strand
TTTTTTTTTTTTTTTTTTTTTTTTTTTTTTTTTTTTTTTTTTTTTTTTTTTTTTTTTTTTTTTTTTTTTTTTTTTTTTTTTTTTTTTTTTTTTTTTTTTTTTTTTTTTTTTTTTTTTTTTTTTTTTTTTTTTTTTTTTTTTTTTTTTTTTTTTTTTTTTTTTTTTTTTTTTTTTTTTTTTTTTTTTTTTTTTTTTTTTTTTTTTTTTTTTTTTTTTTTTTTTTTTTTTTTTTTTTTTTTTTTTTTTTTTTTTTTTTTTTTTTTTTTTTTTTTTTTTTTTTTTTTTTTTTTTTTTTTTTTTTTTTTTTTTTTTTTTTTTTTTTTTTTTTTTTTTTTTTTTTTTTTTTTTTTTTTTTTTTTTTTTTTTTTTTTTTTTTTTTTTTTTTTTTTTTTTTTTTTTTTTTTTTTTTTTTTTTTTTTTTTTTTTTTTTTTTTTTTTTTTTTTTTTTTTTTTTTTTTTTTTTTTTTTTTTTTTTTTTTTTTTTTTTTTTTTTTTTTTTTTTTTTTTTTTTTTTTTTTTTTTTTTTTTTTTTTTTTTTTTTTTTTTTTTTTTTTTTTTTTTTTTTTTTTTTTTTTTTTTTTTTTTTTTTTTTTTTTTTTTTTTTTTTTTTTTTTTTTTTTTTTTTTTTTTTTTTTTTTTTTTTTTTTTTTTTTTTTTTTTTTTTTTTTTTTTTTTTTTTTTTTTTTTTTTTTTTTTTTTTTTTTTTTTTTTTTTTTTTTTTTTTTTTTTTTTTTTTTTTTTTTTTTTTTTTTTTTTTTTTTTTTTTTTTTTTTTTTTTTTTTTTTTTTTTTTTTTTTTTTTTTTTTTTTTTTTTTTTTTTTTTTTTTTTTTTTTTTTTTTTTTTTTTTTTTTTTTTTTTTTTTTTTTTTTTTTTTTTTTTTTTTTTTTTTTTTTTTTTTTTTTTTTTTTTTTTTTTTTTTTTTTTTTTTTTTTTTTTTTTTTTTTTTTTTTTTTTTTTTTTTTTTTTTTTTTTTTTTTTTTTTTTTTTTTTTTTTTTTTTTTTTTTTTTTTTTTTTTTTTTTTTTTTTTTTTTTTTTTTTTTTTTTTTTTTTTTTTTTTTTTTTTTTTTTTTTTTTTTTTTTTTTTTTTTTTTTTTTTTTTTTTTTTTTTTTTTTTTTTTTTTTTTTTTTTTTTTTTTTTTTTTTTTTTTTTTTTTTTTTTTTTTTTTTTTTTTTTTTTTTTTTTTTTTTTTTTTTTTTTTTTTTTTTTTTTTTTTTTTTTTTTTTTTTTTTTTTTTTTTTTTTTTTTTTTTTTTTTTTTTTTTTTTTTTTTTTTTTTTTTTTTTTTTTTTTTTTTTTTTTTTTTTTTTTTTTTTTTTTTTTTTTTTTTTTTTTTTTTTTTTTTTTTTTTTTTTTTTTTTTTTTTTTTTTTTTTTTTTTTTTTTTTTTTTTTTTTTTTTTTTTTTTTTTTTTTTTTTTTTTTTTTTTTTTTTTTTTTTTTTTTTTTTTTTTTTTTTTTTTTTTTTTTTTTTTTTTTTTTTTTTTTTTTTTTTTTTTTTTTTTTTTTTTTTTTTTTTTTTTTTTTTTTTTTTTTTTTTTTTTTTTTTTTTTTTTTTTTTTTTTTTTTTTTTTTTTTTTTTTTTTTTTTTTTTTTTTTTTTTTTTTTTTTTTTTTTTTTTTTTTTTTTTTTTTTTTTTTTTTTTTTTTTTTTTTTTTTTTTTTTTTTTTTTTTTTTTTTTTTTTTTTTTTTTTTTTTTTTTTTTTTTTTTTTTTTTTTTTTTTTTTTTTTTTTTTTTTTTTTTTTTTTTTTTTTTTTTTTTTTTTTTTTTTTTTTTTTTTTTTTTTTTTTTTTTTTTTTTTTTTTTTTTTTTTTTTTTTTTTTTTTTTTTTTTTTTTTTTTTTTTTTTTTTTTTTTTTTTTTTTTTTTTTTTTTTTTTTTTTTTTTTTTTTTTTTTTTTTTTTTTTTTTTTTTTTTTTTTTTTTTTTTTTTTTTTTTTTTTTTTTTTTTTTTTTTTTTTTTTTTTTTTTTTTTTTTTTTTTTTTTTTTTTTTTTTTTTTTTTTTTTTTTTTTTTTTTTTTTTTTTTTTTTTTTTTTTTTTTTTTTTTTTTTTTTTTTTTTTTTTTTTTTTTTTTTTTTTTTTTTTTTTTTTTTTTTTTTTTTTTTTTTTTTTTTTTTTTTTTTTTTTTTTTTTTTTTTTTTTTTTTTTTTTTTTTTTTTTTTTTTTTTTTTTTTTTTTTTTTTTTTTTTTTTTTTTTTTTTTTTTTTTTTTTTTTTTTTTTTTTTTTTTTTTTTTTTTTTTTTTTTTTTTTTTTTTTTTTTTTTTTTTTTTTTTTTTTTTTTTTTTTTTTTTTTTTTTTTTTTTTTTTTTTTTTTTTTTTTTTTTTTTTTTTTTTTTTTTTTTTTTTTTTTTTTTTTTTTTTTTTTTTTTTTTTTTTTTTTTTTTTTTTTTTTTTTTTTTTTTTTTTTTTTTTTTTTTTTTTTTTTTTTTTTTTTTTTTTTTTTTTTTTTTTTTTTTTTTTTTTTTTTTTTTTTTTTTTTTTTTTTTTTTTTTTTTTTTTTTTTGTTTTTTTTTTTTTTTTTTTTTTTTTTTTTTTTTTTTTTTTTTTTTTTTTTTTTTTTTTTTTTTTTTTTTTTTTTTTTTTTTTTTTTTTTTTTTTTTTTTTTTTTTTTTTTTTTTTTTTTTTTTTTTTTTTTTTTTTTTTTTTTTTTTTTTTTTTTTTGTTTTTTTTTTTTTTTTTTTTTTTTTTTTTTTTTTTTTTTTTTTTTTTTTTTTTTTTTTTTTTTTTTTTTTTTTTTTTTTTTTTTTTTTTTTTTTTTTTTTTTTTTTTTTTTTTTTTTTTTTTTTTTTTTTTTTTTTTTTTTTTTTTTTTTTTTTTTTTTTTTTTTTTTTTTTTTTTTTTTTTTTTTTTTTTTTTTTTTTTTTTTTTTTTTTTTTTTTTTTTTTTTTTTTTTTTTTTTTTTTTTTTTTTTTTTTTTTTTTTTTTTTTTTTTTTTTTTTTTTTTTTTTTTTTTTTTTTTTTTTTTTTTTTTTTTTTTTTTTTTTTTTTTTTTTTTTTTTTTTTTTTTTTTTTTTTTTTTTTTTTTTTTTTTTTTTTTTTTTTTTTTTTTTTTTTTTTTTTTTTTTTTTTTTTTTTTTTTTTTTTTTTTTTTTTTTTTTTTTTTTTTTTTTTTTTTTTTTTTTTTTTTTTTTTTTTTTTTTTTTTTTTTTTTTTTTTTTTTTTTTTTTTTTTTTTTTTTTTTTTTTTTTTTTTTTTTTTTTTTTTTTTTTTTTTTTTTTTTTTTTTTTTTTTTTTTTTTTTTTTTTTTTTTTTTTTTTTTTTTTTTTTTTTTTTTTTTTTTTTTTTTTTTTTTTTTTTTTTTTTTTTTTTTTTTTTTTTTTTTTTTTTTTTTTTTTTTTTTTTTTTTTTTTTTTTTTTTTTTTTTTTTTTTTTTTTTTTTTTTTTTTTTTTTTTTTTTTTTTTTTTTTTTTTTTTTTTTTTTTTTTTTTTTTTTTTTTTTTTTTTTTTTTTTTTTTTTTTTTTTTTTTTTTTTTTTTTTTTTTTTTTTTTTTTTTTTTTTTTTTTTTTTTTTTTTTTTTTTTTTTTTTTTTTTTTTTTTTTTTTTTTTTTTTTTTTTTTTTTTTTTTTTTTTTTTTTTTTTTTTTTTTTTTTTTTTTTTTTTTTTTTTTTTTTTTTTTTTTTTTTTTTTTTTTTTTTTTTTTTTTTTTTTTTTTTTTTTTTTTTTTTTTTTTTTTTTTTTTTTTTTTTTTTTTTTTTTTTTTTTTTTTTTTTTTTTTTTTTTTTTTTTTTTTTTTTTTTTTTTTTTTTTTTTTTTTTTTTTTTTTTTTTTTTTTTTTTTTTTTTTTTTTTTTTTTTTTTTTTTTTTTTTTTTTTTTTTTTTTTTTTTTTTTTTTTTTTTTTTTTTTTTTTTTTTTTTTTTTTTTTTTTTTTTTTTTTTTTTTTTTTTTTTTTTTTTTTTTTTTTTTTTTTTTTTTTTTTTGTTTTTTTTTTTTTTTTTTTTTTTTTTTTTTTTTTTTTTTTTTTTTTTTTTTTTTTTTTTTTTTTTTTTTTTTTTTTTTTTTTTTTTTTTTTTTTTTTTTTTTTTTTTTTTTTTTTTTTTTTTTTTTTTTTTTTTTTTTTTTTTTTTTTTTTTTTTTTTTTTTTTTTTTTTTTTTTTTTTTTTTTTTTTTTTTTTTTTTTTTTTTTTTTTTTTTTTTTTTTTTTTTTTTTTTTTTTTTTTTTTTTTTTTTTTTTTTTTTTTTTTTTTTTTTTTTTTTTTTTTTTTTTTTTTTTTTTTTTTTTTTTTTTTTTTTTTTTTTTTTTTTTTTTTTTTTTTTTTTTTTTTTTTTTTTTTTTTTTTTTTTTTTTTTTTTTTTTTTTTTTTTTTTTTTTTTTTTTTTTTTTTTTTTTTTTTTTTTTTTTTTTTTTTTTTTTTTTTTTTTTTTTTTTTTTTTTTTTTTTTTTTTTTTTTTTTTTTTTTTTTTTTTTTTTTTTTTTTTTTTTTTTTTTTTTTTTTTTTTTTTTTTTTTTTTTTTTTTTTTTTTTTTTTTTTTTTTTTTTTTTTTTTTTTTTTTTTTTTTTTTTTTTTTTTTTTTTTTTTTTTTTTTTTTTTTTTTTTTTTTTTTTTTTTTTTTTTTTTTTTTTTTTTTTTTTTTTTTTTTTTTTTTTTTTTTTTTTTTTTTTTTTTTTTTTTTTTTTTTTTTTTTTTTTTTTTTTTTTTTTTTTTTTTTTTTTTTTTTTTTTTTTTTTTTTTTTTTTTTTTTTTTTTTTTTTTTTTTTTTTTTTTTTTTTTTTTTTTTTTTTTTTTTTTTTTTTTTTTTTTTTTTTTTTTTTTTTTTTTTTTTTTTTTTTTTTTTTTTTTTTTTTTTTTTTTTTTTTTTTTTTTTTTTTTTTTTTTTTTTTTTTTTTTTTTTTTTTTTTTTTTTTTTTTTTTTTTTTTTTTTTTTTTTTTTTTTTTTTTTTTTTTTTTTTTTTTTTTTTTTTTTTTTTTTTTTTTTTTTTTTTTTTTTTTTTTTTTTTTTTTTTTTTTTTTTTTTTTTTTTTTTTTTTTTTTTTTTTTTTTTTTTTTTTTTTTTTTTTTTT
>JANTQK010004257.1:17500-20000 GCA_029224305.1 Caperea marginata | reverse complement strand
TTTTTTTTTTTTTTTTTTTTTTTTTTTTTTTTTTTTTTTTTTTTTTTTTTTTTTTTTTTTTTTTTTTTTTTTTTTTTTTTTTTTTTTTTTTTTTTTTTTTTTTTTTTTTTTTTTTTTTTTTTTTTTTTTTTTTTTTTTTTTTTTTTTTTTTTTTTTTTTTTTTTTTTTTTTTTTTTTTTTTTTTTTTTTTTTTTTTTTTTTTTTTTTTTTTTTTTTTTTTTTTTTTTTTTTTTTTTTTTTTTTTTTTTTTTTTTTTTTTTTTTTTTTTTTTTTTTTTTTTTTTTTTTTTTTTTTTTTTTTTTTTTTTTTTTTTTTTTTTTTTTTTTTTTTTTTTTTTTTTTTTTTTTTTTTTTTTTTTTTTTTTTTTTTTTTTTTTTTTTTTTTTTTTTTTTTTTTTTTTTTTTTTTTTTTTTTTTTTTTTTTTTTTTTTTTTTTTTTTTTTTTTTTTTTTTTTTTTTTTTTTTTTTTTTTTTTTTTTTTTTTTTTTTTTTTTTTTTTTTTTTTTTTTTTTTTTTTTTTTTTTTTTTTTTTTTTTTTTTTTTTTTTTTTTTTTTTTTTTTTTTTTTTTTTTTTTTTTTTTTTTTTTTTTTTTTTTTTTTTTTTTTTTTTTTTTTTTTTTTTTTTTTTTTTTTTTTTTTTTTTTTTTTTTTTTTTTTTTTTTTTTTTTTTTTTTTTTTTTTTTTTTTTTTTTTTTTT
The DNA here is from genome assembly GCA_029224305.1 of Caperea marginata. Classification (NCBI taxonomy): domain Eukaryota; kingdom Metazoa; phylum Chordata; class Mammalia; order Artiodactyla; family Neobalaenidae; genus Caperea; species Caperea marginata. The sequence continues at coordinate 19,304 of JANTQK010004257.1, read as the reverse complement.
TTTTTTTTTTTTTTTTTTTTTTTTTTTTTTTTTTTTTTTTTTTTTTTTTTTTTTTTTTTTTTTTTTTTTTTTTTTTTTTTTTTTTTTTTTTTTTTTTTTTTTTTTTTTTTTTTTTTTTTTTTTTTTTTTTTTTTTTTTTTTTTTTTTTTTTTTTTTTGTTTTTTTTTTTTTTTTTTTTTTTTTTTTTTTTTTTTTTTTTTTTTTTTTTTTTTTTTTTTTTTTTTTTTTTTTTTTTTTTTTTTTTTTTTTTTTTTTTTTTTTTTTTTTTTTTTTTTTTTTTTTTTTTTTTTTTTTTTTTTTTTTTTTTTTTTTTTTTTTTTTTTTTTTTTTTTTTTTTTTTTTTTTTTTTTTTTTTTTTTTTTTTTTTTTTTTTTTTTTTTTTTTTTTTTTTTTTTTTTTTTTTTTTTTTTTTTTTTTTTTTTTTTTTTTTTTTTTTTTTTTTTTTTTTTTTTTTTTTTTTTTTTTTTTTTTTTTTTTTTTTTTTTTTTTTTTTTTTTTTTTTTTTTTTTTTTTTTTTTTTTTTTTTTTTTTTTTTTTTTTTTTTTTTTTTTTTTTTTTTTTTTTTTTTTTTTTTTTTTTTTTTTTTTTTTTTTTTTTTTTTTTTTTTTTTTTTTTTTTTTTTTTTTTTTTTTTTTTTTTTTTTTTTTTTTTTTTTTTTTTTTTTTTTTTTTTTTTTTTTTTTTTTTTTTTTTTTTTTTTTTTTTTTTTTTTTTTTTTTTTTTTTTTTTTTTTTTTTTTTTTTTTTTTTTTTTTTTTTTTTTTTTTTTTTTTTTTTTTTTTTTTTTTTTTTTTTTTTTTTTTTTTTTTTTTTTTTTTTTTTTTTTTTTTTTTTTTTTTTTTTTTTTTTTTTTTTTTTTTTTTTTTTTTTTTTTTTTTTTTTTTTTTTTTTTTTTTTTTTTTTTTTTTTTTTTTTTTTTTTTTTTTTTTTTTTTTTTTTTTTTTTTTTTTTTTTTTTTTTTTTTTTTTTTTTTTTTTTTTTTTTTTTTTTTTTTTTTTTTTTTTTTTTTTTTTTTTTTTTTTTTTTTTTTTTTTTTTTTTTTTTTTTTTTTTTTTTTTTTTTTTTTTTTTTTTTTTTTTTTTTTTTTTTTTTTTTTTTTTTTTTTTTTTTTTTTTTTTTTTTTTTTTTTTTTTTTTTTTTTTTTTTTTTTTTTTTTTTTTTTTTTTTTTTTTTTTTTTTTTTTTTTTTTTTTTTTTTTTTTTTTTTTTTTTTTTTTTTTTTTTTTTTTTTTTTTTTTTTTTTTTTTTTTTTTTTTTTTTTTTTTTTTTTTTTTTTTTTTTTTTTTTTTTTTTTTTTTTTTTTTTTTTTTTTTTTTTTTTTTTTTTTTTTTTTTTTTTTTTTTTTTTTTTTTTTTTTTTTTTTTTTTTTTTTTTTTTTTTTTTTTTTTTTTTTTTTTTTTTTTTTTTTTTTTTTTTTTTTTTTTTTTTTTTTTTTTTTTTTTTTTTTTTTTTTTTTTTTTTTTTTTTTTTTTTTTTTTTTTTTTTTTTTTTTTTTTTTTTTTTTTTTTTTTTTTTTTTTTTTTTTTTTTTTTTTTTTTTTTTTTTTTTTTTTTTTTTTTTTTTTTTTTTTTTTTTTTTTTTTTTTTTTTTTTTTTTTTTTTTTTTTTTTTTTTTTTTTTTTTTTTTTTTTTTTTTTTTTTTTTTTTTTTTTTTTTTTTTTTTTTTTTTTTTTTTTTTTTTTTTTTTTTTTTTTTTTTTTTTTTTTTTTTTTTTTTTTTTTTTTTTTTTTTTTTTTTTTTTTTTTTTTTTTTTTTTTTTTTTTTTTTTTTTTTTTTTTTTTTTTTTTTTTTTTTTTTTTTTTTTTTTT
>JANTQK010004257.1:0-12500 GCA_029224305.1 Caperea marginata | reverse complement strand
TTTTTTTTTTTTTTTTTTTTTTTTTTTTTTTTTTTTTTTTTTTTTTTTTTTTTTTTTTTTTTGGGGTGGTTTTGGTAAAATTTTTTTTTGTTATGTATTTGTTATGTTTTTTGTATGGGTGGAGTTGTGTGTATGTTAAAAAATGTAATTTTTGGGTGTGTGTATTTTATGGGGGGAGTTGTTTGGTGTGTTTGTTTGGTGGTTGGGGTTGTGTGTTGGTAAAATTGTTTTTGTGGGGGTTTTTTTATTTTTGTGGGTGTTGGTTTTTGTTTGGTGTGGGTTTTTTTTGAATGTTTTTTGTTATGATGGTGGGGTGTAGTGGTGGTTAAGATTGGTTGTTTTTTGGTTGTTTGATGTGGTATTTGTTTTTATTTGGTGTTAAGGGGGTTATGGTTTTTGGTGAGGGTTGGGAGGTGTTTTTTTTATGTTGTTGGTGTTGTTGGTATGAGTTTGTTTTGGGGGGTGTTGATGTTTGGTTTGGGGTGGGTTGGTGTTATTTTGGTTGGGAATTGGGGTTGTGGTTGTAGATGGTTGTGGTGTTTTATGGGGGGTTTAGAATATGTGTTATTGGATGGTGGGTGTGGGGTGGGTTTTGTGGGTTGGGTTGTTTGGTATTGGTGGTAATAAATTGTAGTTTGTGTTGTTTTTGGGTTTGTTGGTTGGTTTAAAGAAGCAAAAAGGAATTACAAGTAAGAAAGATAGCAAATAATGTAAAACAAAATCCCTGGTGACACAGAGTTATGAAAAAAATATTAAAAACAAGAGTAAAACACCAATTACAAAACAAAACCAGATATTAAAAAAACAATAAATGACAAGACGGAGGAATATAAAAATGAAAAAAAGCTACATGAATTAACATATGTGACTGTATGTGTCCAAAAAAAATAATAAAAAAATAGAGAACAATGTTAACAAACGGTAAAGAGACTGAAAAGAAAAATTAAAAATTAAGATAAACAAAAGTTAAAAGACAAAAACCACTACCAAACAAATCGAAAACACAATAACAAGTACAAAAAAGACATTCAAATGATCAACAATACAATCTTAAACAAAAAAAAAAACATTGGTGTGTTAAAAAAAACAAAATTAAATAAAATAATTTAAAGGAATACCAGTTAGAAATAATGATTTTGGGTATTAAAAAATCCAAAAATAGAGTGGACGAATGGGAATAAGTTAACCAAACATTTAAAAAAAAAAAAAAAAAAGATCGAAGATTCCAAACAAAAAAATACAAAAGGAAATGGAAAAAAAGATGAAGTGTTGTAATTAATGTAAACATAACATACAATCAAAAAAAACTAAATAAACACAAAAAAAAAAACATAAATAACAAAAAAACACAAAAAAAAAACACAAATACAACTATGATTTAAATACTAGAACAATTTATTACAAAAAAACAAATATCAAAATCACCACATGAATAAATCAAACTATAACACCAAAACTGCTAAAAAGAAAAAGACAAAAATAACATACACAGCACTGCTCTGTAGAGGAACTGAGTCCCCCCGCCTCCACCGGGTACGATGGAGCTCCACAGGCTGCTGCACAGAAGCCCATTTTTGCCTTTTATGGCTGTTTTATCACCTCATTTCAATGTATCTTTAGAGAAGCTGGTTTGTCCCTCTCTTGCTTATTAAGCACACAGTGTAAGCAACCCCCAAGTCAGTACTCAGTCAGTCAGCTCGTAGCCTGTCTGGTCGTCTGCCAACTGCGTCCCAAAACTTTGCCTGAACACCCCTGGAATGTACTCTACAGGTCACAGGTTGAGCTGGTTCAAGCTACAATAGGTATGTCTCATCCCAGCTCCACAAGACACACCCACCTCCATACGCCTCTGTGGCTCCATAAGCTATTTATCTGGGCTTCCACACCTTTAGTTTCCAATGGATTTCAAAGTGGTATCTAAATGCAATCTAATGTGAACATATTGATGTTCTACAGTGTAGTCAATACTCAGCTGGGGACTATGAAGTACAGAAAAGTTAGTAACAAAAATATCATTAAAAATAGTGACTAGTTAGTGAGAGGCATGCTAAAGTGTTGGGGATGAAATGCACTGATTTCTGCAACTTATTTTTCAATATATTACAAAAAATAAGGTGAAACAATGGATGGATGGAAGGATAGATAGAGGGATATATACATGATAAAGTGGATATAGCAAAATATTAATTGTAGGGTCAAGGTGGGTATATGGCTGTTCACACTGTGAAATTCCGTTAACCACTGTATGTTTAAAACTTCTGATAATGAAATATTGCTGGGAAAAGAGTTGATCGTTGTGTACCTGAACTTACCACTCAAGTATGAACTTAAACACTCACACCTGAAATAATTACTATAATGTGAGACACTGATTGGAAAAGCAATGGGAATTCAGAGAGAAATTAACATAAATTAGCACATAAGGAAGGAGGACCACTCGAAACCTGAAGGTGTAAGATTTTAAAAGATGAAGTCGGAGAGGAAGAGCATTTCAAGGGGAACAGCAGGAGTGAACACGTGTTGAATGGAGAAGAAAGCAGTGCTTCAGGAGAACAAGACAGCCAGGCCTGGTGGAGAGTAGTCAGAAATGACTTTGGATACACATGACAGGTTGCAGTGGGTACAAAAGCACATGGTCCCTTCTCTTAAGGAATGGATAATATTTGGGCTCAATAAGAGGAAATAAAACCAGATTTACAAACAAAATGGTCAATCTTATAGAAATTTACAAAAAAGTTATCAGATGAACAGAGGCACTCGCACAAATACTACAGACCTTACAGGTAAGCATTCCTCTGACAACACAAATAATTGGATGGAAAAGTTTAAGGCCACCTCTATCAGCATGATTTTATTGTATTAGAGAAATCAAGTGCCATGTCTGTACTGGGCCATCCAAGTCCTCCTTTTCCCAAGACAGAAGATGCACCTCCCCTTTCTTCTGGGCCATCTCAGACCCAGAGGAGCAGCCTTGGCAAGTGCACCCCAGCCCCTCGTCCAAGCAGAGTCACAGTGGAAACAACAGAATATATTGGAAAGGTACAGAGTAGCTCAAGAACTAAAATAAAATCTCAAGAACCAGGCTCAGAAAGCACAGTGTATCTTCCAAGGATCCAGGTCATCCTCTTCAGGGTGCAGTGTGGATAAATTCCAACAGTTCTCATCACCATTTAAATTTCAAAATCAAAAGAGAGTGTATCTGAGGAGACCAGCTTGTGTTGCAGCCCACCTCTTGGCCACAGAAGGGTGATCACCTTAATGAGAACCCCACCAAAACTGTATTCAGTGAGGACATGCAGTTTCTCCAAGAGTGACTTGACCCTCGGAGACACACATGAAAAGGGAGTAATGGTAGTATCTACCTCCTGGGATTGTGCAAGGACCAGCTGAAATAAACACAATAAGAAGGAGCTCATACAGTGCTTGATGTACACTTGACAAACACTGTGCTGTTTCACAAATATTAGGTAACTTAATCCTTACAATGACTCTTTGAGATTTCTGTTATTAACTTTGCAGCTCATATTTTAAAATTTAACTCAAAATTGACAAGAAGCACTTCTTGTTCTGTCAGGCACTTTTTTGCCTGGGCTCTGAATGCTCATCAAGGACATCTTTAGAAAAGCTTCCACTTGAAAATCTGAACCTCGTCTTCCCAGTTCTCATTTTTGTAGAGATCCTCCCTCATTTGCCCTTTTCCCTACTGCATGTTGATATGATCAGGTTTTGTGTTTGTTTTTGTTTTTTCTTATAGTGTTGTTCCTCTCTCCTTGCCTGAAGACCATCCTTTACTAACAACCTCTGATTCCCTATTAATACCCCTTCTGCAAGAATATGTCATAATATCCTTACCACAATTTTATCTTGTTTATTCGCATAATGGCATACTTTAAAATTAGAGACGTGCCAGCAATCCCACTCTTGGGCACATATCTGAAAAAAACTATAAAAGATACATGTACCCAAATGTTCATAGCATTTACAATAGCCAAGATATGGAAGCAACCTAAGTGTCCATCAAGAGATGAATGGATAAAGAAGATGTGGCATATATATATATATATATATATATTACATATTAATATATAATATTTGTGAAATATTTAGCACAGTTTGTCACATAGCAAGCAATTATATATATTTATATATATATAGAGAGAGAGAGAATATTTCTCAGCCATAAAAAAGAATGAAATAATGCCTTTTGCAGCAACATGGGGGAACCTAGAGATTATCACACTAAGTGAAGTAAGCCAGACAGAGAGAGAAAGACAAATATCATATGATATCACTTATATGTGGAACACAAAAAAACGATTAAAATGAACTTATTTACAAACAGAAACAGACTCACAGACATAGAAAACAAATTTATAGTTACCAAAGGGGAAAGAGGGGGAGGGATATATTAGGAGCTTGGGATTAACAGATAACACACTACTTTATACAAAATAGATAAACAACAAGGTCCTACTGTATAGCACAGGGAACTATATTCAATATCTTGTAATAACCTATAATAAAGAGACTGTGAAAAAGAATATATATTATATACATATATATGTGAATCACTTTGCTATACACCAAAAACTAGCACAACATTGTAAATCAATTACAATTTTTAAAAATTAGAATGTTAATTTAAAAAACCTCTTTACCTGGGAAAAGAGGTACCAATTTTTGTGCTTGGTTAATTTCAAATATGGAGTAAGGAGAAGGAAGAAAGGCCAGTGGGTGGAATGCCCTTGGTGGCAGGGTTGAGGTGTCAGAGGCAGCTGCCCCATGTCATCATGAACACCCAGCATGGATTACTATGAGAATAAAGGAAATTTGCAAGGACTGGCAAGCTAAGCCTGACCTCTGCCCTACAACTTCCAAAGAGAATAGAAAATGTGAGGAGTCACTGAAATCATGACCTTCTGACACACTGCACCTCATTTCTAGGAGGTTGTAAATACAGAAGCAATTTTTCAGGCAAAGAAAAATTGTGATGTTATGCTATACCATAATCAAATGCAAATGTCAATGTGTGACATGCTGACTTGATTTTATAGATTAATTTTGTAAGGAGGAAAAGCAAGGCTTAGAATGTAGTCCTTCCTTGTTTTTAAAAAAGTTTAGGCACCTTTTTAAATATACTACTCTCCTAAAAGGGGACTTTTTTTCTTTCAGTTAAAAAAGGAAATAAATTCTGCTATTTTTCTGTTTGCAAAAAGAGAGTAATATTCGAGCCCACTTCAACTCAAGTTTACACTTCAGAATTAGATTTAGATATAGAGGAGGGTAGGCACTAGTGTGTGTCATCTCAGCTCACTGCAGGATGGTCATGGAGAGGACCACTTTCTCCCTCCACAAGAATCCGAATGGATGGTTGGATGTAGATGATTGGGGGAGATAGATAGATAGATAGATAGATAGATAGATAGATAGATAGATAGATAGATAGATGGAGATAGGTGATAGCTATTCTTAAAACTTCTGGGATATTAAACCATATTTTAAAAATCTTCTTTCCCTTAGATTCCTTTTGTATTTCAACTCAAATCTAGCCCTTCAAATTGTCACTATTGCTGCTGGGCAGACAAAGAAGAGTCAAGGTCTTAATCTCCAACCTCAGGGAACTAAGTTCTCCATTATATTTAAAATCCCCAAAATACATTACATATATACATATAACATTAAATGTATATATTTAATGTTATTCTTAATAACTTGTTTTTCTTAAACATAAAAGAAATAGTTACTCTGAGGAAAAACAGAAAAAACAATCTGACAACAATCCTAAAATATTTATCTTCACCTTTTTTTAAGGTTTTCCTAAAGAAAGGTTTTGCATTGATAAAAAGTAAAGGTGAGGCAGAGTTTTCATTATCAGATGGAGGCTGGATTACTAAAACTTGGCTCTTGACATTTTTTAGTCCATTTTAAAAATAGTTTCAAATATCTGTGGACAAATGGTCCTCACATTGTCACCAGCAGCTGCTGGCCTGAACATGATAGTTGTCCCGTGAATCCCCTGTGAACACAGAGAGAGGAGTGAGCTAGGGAAGCCCTCATCCACTGGACTGAATACAATTAAACATTAATTTTCTGCCAAAGATTATCTCAATATTCTCTATACAATGTTCTACATATGGTTAATCCCTATGGGATTTAAGAAATCTAAATTTAATCTCAGCCACTTTATTTCACATTTTCAGGAGTTATATTCGTCATTTGGCTTATAATATCTCCTATCTGGTCTAAACTGTTCACTTTTGCCTTTTATTTTCTTGCTCACCTGGAAGCTAAATCAACAAAGCTGCTTGGTACAGTAAATCACATGTTCACTCCATGGAGTTCTATCGCATTTTTAAAGTAAAAAGTCATTTAAAATATTCTATATCAACAGTAAAAATGGAAAAGTGAACTTTTTTCCTAAAAGGAACAGAAAGAATGTTAAGTACTCTAAGAGATGTATGGTGAATGTCGAAGACCAAAAGGCCAATACATTTGCACAGCTACATTAAGTAACAAATGGAGCTGCACAGAATTATTCAGCTAAAATTCAAGCTGAGTTGAGCAACACCAGGGTGCATCCCTCACCTTACATGAGTGCTTTACCTTATAAGCAAACTTACATTCCACCTGAAGAGTTCCCCGGCTCCCTGCCATTTTTATAGCAGCTTTCATTGCATTTCTAACCAGAATGGCTTTGCTCTGAATCATCTTGAGGTAATACTGGTGGGCAGGAAGCCAGTAATAGAAGAACTTTAGCAAATCTACATGTGGACAAAAAACAGATCAATCAAAACCGCTACTGACCAAATCAGCAAAGCTCTCTATTGATCAATGGGAATATATTGAAGCATAGTAGGAGCTATAATGACGGCTTAGAAGAAAAATAAGAAAGATGTGCTTTTCAACCAAATGTAAAAACCAAGTAAATTTTTTGGCTGAAAAGATCCTTGAATGTACTTGGATGGTTTTTTGTTTGTTTGTTTGTTTTGAGAAAATGTAGGAATGTGACATATTTTCATGGAAGATTACATAAAAAAAACTAACTGAACCTGCCCCTCATTAGCATAACTGATGAACCCACTACCCAGGTCCAGGGGCTGCAGGGCAAGTTCCTGATAAGAAGTACTTTGTGCATGCCTAGAAGACAAAATAACAGCGAACAATAAGTTTGCTTTGTATTTTCCCCCTTTACAATATGAGGGGAAGAATACTTGTGGGATAATAAAGCAATGAAATTTATTTACCCTTTAAATATTTTTCATTCATCCACGTCCAATGCTGAGATTCCTTGCTCAGTGAAAAAGAGAGCAGTTGTTGCCCTGAACAAAGAGGCTGTTAAACAGCTCTGATCTGCAACTAATTTTCTTGACTCTGTAGGAAAATGGTCTTGGAGGAGAGAGGAAGGAAACTTAACTCTTTCAGACTCCATTAACATATCAAGAGTCAGGTCTACCGGAGTAAATCTTAGACCTTTACTGTATGCCTAAGGTAGAGAGAATTCAGGACATGGCAGGAAGAGGAAGCCCATGACTTCCACGCTGCTGTAGGGTGAACATAATATGGAGGTTTGGAGCAGAGTAATGAAAGGTCCTCTGCCTCCTCACACCCTCAGAGACATATCCATAACTTGAGGAAGAAAAAGAGGTGGTACTGTAGGAGGATTCAAAGAGGATGAGGAGCTCGATATTAATGGGCATATTTATGACAGAGCCTCTAGGCACCCAGGAGAACACCAAATCTGAGCTCCTGCATCAGATCCAACATGATGCAGGTGGGATGGCACAGAGGTAATGGTGAGAGATGGCTGACAAAGTGAACAGGAAGCAGCAGTCCTGGTTGCTTATGACCTGTGTGTGGCATGCAAGCATCTAAATGTCCCCGTACCCCTCAGGAAGGCACTAAAGGAATATCTATTCTATAGCTACGATCATTTCCAAGTGCTGCACACCTACACATGGAGTACTGAGCCCTATGGTGGTGCATTTTATATTATGCATTAAGGCTGTACCAGTTACACCCCTACTGACAGTGTCAGTTTCCCCAAAGTCTCCCCAACACTAGATGTTTTCAGTCTTTTTTTTTTTTTTTTAAGATTTATTTATTGATTGATTGATTGATTGCTTTGCTTGCTATGTTGGGTTTTCGTTTCTGTGCTAGGGCCTTCCCCAGTTGTGGCAAGCGGGGGCCACTCTTCATCTCCTCATCGCGGTGCGCTGGCCTCTCACCATCACGGCCCCTCCCGTTGCGGAGCACAGGCTCCAGACGCGCAGGCCCAGCAGCCGTGGCTCACGGGCTCAGCCGCTCCGCGGCATGCAGGATCCTCCCAGACTGGGGCGCGAACCCCTGTCCCCTGCATTAGCAGGCAGACTCCCAACCACTGCACCACCAGGGAAGCCCTTCAGTCTTTTTAAGTTGCTAAATTATTAAGTGGAAATACTATTTTATCATTATTTTTAAAGATTTTTATTCAGCACTTGTGTCATTGGCCTTTCTTAGGCCAACTTTAAAAAAAAAAAAGCAGTTCATGTAACTCAAGGGATCAAGATGGCAACACAGGAGGCTTCTGAACTTTTCTCCTCCCATGAATGCACTGAATATACAGCAACACATAGAACAATTCTCTCTGAGAGAAATCCAGAAACTGGCTGAGCAACTCTTACACATTGGGCAAATGAGAAAATACATCAAGACAAGTAAGAAAGGCAGAGACACACCCTCACCAGAAACCCCATCCTTGGCATAGCAACATAAAATTGGAAAGGAACAGCCAACTCTCAGCTTGCCACTGAGGAGCAAAGCATCTGGATCACACACCTAACATGTCAACTTCTAAGTCTCCCACCGAGTGATGGGCCCCCAAAACACCTAGATCTGAAAGCCTATGGGGCATGTGAATTAAGACTCACAGGAATATAGAAAACAAGTGTTCTTAATGGGTATGTGAGCACTTGCTTCAGCTATTCCCCCAAGGCTCAGTGCAGAGGGAGCAGGCAAAAATGCCCACCTCCCAGTCTTCCCAGAAAGGGGTTTGACTGCATAATTTACAAGCTGCTGCCAGTGGGTCCAGCTTCTACTTTGCGCACTTCTAGGAGTTGGCTGTGATTCTTCACAGAGCCCAGTAGGACTGAAGGGCATTTCAGAAGGTTTCTTCTTCTGGTGCACTCCAACAATAAAATCATATTACCAACAACTCTCTGGAAAGAGCTTCTACATGTACCTAATGCCCCAAATTTTGCAGCTGCCAATTAAGAGACAGACTCTCAAACCACCTTGCTCTGGTAGCCAATGGGGATTGCATTGTGTCCCATACGACTATAGCAAACAAAAAACTAGCTTTTAAACAGGCACAGAAGCACCACCCAATCGCTCTACACTCAAGCTCAACACAGAAGGAGAAGGCAAAAACACACATTCCCCCAGTTTCTCCCGGAAAGGGGCTTAACTACATATCTTCCCAGCTGCTATCAGGCTTCTAATCAGCCTACATTTACTTGATGACTCTTATCCTCCCCTAGGGATACTGATGGGTCTTGGCACACCCTCAACTTAGTGGGAGCCACTAAGAACAAAGAAAGTGACTTGGACAATCACAAAAGTTTGAAAGAACAAGGAGCTCATTCTGGGTTTATTGACAAGGTTGACTTCCTACATAAGACCACTCTTTCAAGACTAGGAGTGGTGACTGTTTTATCTAATACACAGAAACCAATACAGAGAGGCAATAAAGTGAAGAAACAAGGGAATATGTTCCAAACAAAAGAACAATATAAATCAGAAACCAATCTTAATGAAACAGAGATAAGTGATATATCTAATAGTTCAAAATAATGGTCATAAAGATGCTCACTGAGGTCAGGAGAGTAATGCAGGAACAAAGTGTGAATTTCAACAAAAAAGATAGAAAAATTTTTAAAGTACCAAACAGAAATCACAAAGATGAAGAATGTAACAACTGAACTGAAATATTTGATAGAAGGGTTCAACAATAGACTAGCTCAAGTAGAAGAAAGAATCAGTGAACTTGAAGAAAAGTCAGTGGATATTATCCAATCAGAGGAGAAAAAATAAAAAATAATGGAAAAGGGTGAAGATAACTTAAGGGACTTATGAGACACCAACAAACAGACCAAATTCCATTATAGGAGGTCCCAGAAGGAGGAAAAAGAGAGAAAAAAGCAGAAAGCATATTTAAAGAAATAATAGTTGAAAACATCCTAACCTGGGGAAATTAATAGACATCCAGATCAAGGAAACACAAAAAGTACCAAAAAAGAAGAATCTAAGAGGTCCACACAGACACACTGTAATTAAATTATCAAAAATTAAAGGTAAAGAGAATCTTAAAAGCAGCAAGAGAAAAACAACTTGTTACATACAAGGGAACACCTGTAAGACTATAAGTAGGTGTTCAGGCAGAAATTTTGCAGAACAGAAGGGAGTGGGATGATATCTTCAAAGTCCTGAAAGAAAACAACTGCCAACCAAGAATATTATAGCTAGCAAAATTGTCCTTCAGAATTGAAGGACAGATTAATAGTTTTCTTTATAAACAAAAGCTGAAGGAGTTTGTCACGTTTAGACCAGCCTTATAAGAAGTGCTAAATGTAGTTCCTCAAGCTGAAATGAAAGGATGATGATTAACAACATAAAAACATATGAAAGTATAAACTCATTGGTAAAGGTAAATATATAGTTGAATCTATAATGTTGTAAAATATTGTAATCTAATATTGTAAAAGTGATGGATAAATTACTTATAACTCTAGTATAAAGGTTAAAAGACAAAAGTATTACAAACTAATAATTTGTTATGTATATGTAAATTGTGACAACAAAAACATAAAATGTGGGGAAAATGTGAAATTATAGAGCTTCTGTAAGCATTCAAAGTTAAGTTGTTATCACTTTTAAATAAGCTGTTATAACTGTAAGATGTCTTATGTAAGCCACATGGTAAACACTTTTGGCACACACAAAAAAAGAAAGAAACTTTTCATAGATACACAAAAGATTTTTTAAAAGGAATCAAAATATAACATGACAGAAAATCCTTAAATCAAAAATAAAGACAATAAAAAAATGAACAAAGGTACTACAAAACAGCCAGAAAACAACTGTCAGAACACACATAGTAAGTCTATACCTTTCAATAATTACTTTAAATGTAAATGGACTAAATTTTATAACCAAAACACAGAGTTACTAAATGGATAACATAAAACAAGACTCAATTATATGCTGCTTATAATAGACTCACTTCATCATTAAAGACATGAATAGACTGAAAATGAAGGGATGAAAAAAGATATTTTATACAAATGGAAACCAAAAGACAGCAGGGCTAACTATGCTTACAACAGACAAAATAGTGTTTAAGCCAAAAATTATAGCAAGAGACAAAGAGGGTCATTATACAATGATAAGGGTGTCAATTCATCAAGAGGGTATAACAATTGTAAATATTTATACACCTATCATTGGAATATCTTAATATTTAAGCAATTATTAATAGATATAAAGGGGAAAATAATAATTGTAGGCAACTTCAATAACCTGCTTTCAAAAATGAACAGATGATACAGACAAAAAATTAATAAGGAAACAATGGACTTAAACTACACACTAGATCAGATGAACCTAAAAGACATACACAGAACTTCCATCCACTAGCAGCAGAATACACATTTTTTTCAAATGCACATGGAACATTCACCAAGATAGATCATATGTTGGCTATGAAACAAATCTTAATAAATTTAACAAGATGGAAATGATATCAATCTTTTCTGACCATATTAATATGAAACTAAAAATCAATTAAAAGAGAAAACTCTTCCAACTCATTTTATAAGGCCAGCATTATCCTGATACCAAAACCAGAGAAGAACACTACATGAAAAGAAAATTACAGGCCAATAACCCTGATAAGCATAGATACAAAAATCCTCAACAAAATATTATCAAACTGAATTTAGTAGCACATTAACATGATCATATACCATGACAAGTGCGTTTTATTCCAGGGATGCAACAATGGTTCAACATCTGCAGATTATGAAGTATAACAATCATGATCATCTCAATAGATGCAGGAAAAGTGATTGAGAAAATCCAAAGTTTTTCCATGATCAGAACTATAAAGAAACTGGGTATAGAAGGAGCATACTTCAACATCCTAAAGGTCATGTATGACAAGCCCACAGCTAAAATCATATGCAATGGTGAAAAGGAGCACTGACCTGAGCCATTGAGACCACTTGGTGTTTTGTATTTTGGCCCAGGTTTTCTGCCTCTGTCTCCCTGCCCTGGCCCTTGGCTTGTTCCTTTCAGTGTCTTCTCTCTCTTTTCCTTTTGTTCATGACTCTGTTTTGCTCATTTCCTTGGAGCACAACTGCCTAATTAAGATGCTGCCTTTTAGTTGAATGTCACTGAAGAGTTGTGATTGCATGTTCAAGCTGAACTCTGAAGAGTGAGTGTTCAGACAGTATTTAGGGTTTCTG
>JANTQK010004256.1:100556-124385 GCA_029224305.1 Caperea marginata | reverse complement strand
GTATGTAAGACCAATTAAAAAATTGTATGTTGAATGACTAAATTTGCATCTGAAGGTGGCGAAGTCAGTGGAGCTGTGTGAAATTATGTCTGAGATAAAGGGAAATTGCGTCTTTGATTATTGTGGGCACCAGACAGTCCGGGTGGTTCTGCTGAGTTTCACAATGAGCTTATATTAGTTTATTATTTTAAATGCCCAGCTCTCAAATGGCCCTAAAATATGGCGCCAAGTCCCCATAGTACAGCAGTTGGAACACTTTTCTTTCTTTCCACCTCTGCTTACCTAATATGGGATCCTGCCTGTCATTTATGAGCCACACACAGACGCGCACACACATACACACACACGTATGTCTGTGGGGGTGAACTTCCACTGAGGAGGAAATGGGAGACTTCTGATGGTTTCACAATCTATTCACTCTCTGTCGCCTTAATTTCTTTCCCCCATTTTCCTGTGGTGTTTTCTTCATTGTGCCGCACAGACAATGTCTAAAGTCATTTCCTGTTCCTTTTCTGTACTTAGTCAAACATTTAATGGGGGTGATGTTGATAGTCTAGTATTAGGTTTGGTGAGTGGGAAGGAGATTTTTCAATGAGTGAGACATGGTGCCTGCCCTTAAAAACCTCACCATCGAGTGGGTGGACCTGTGTTATTAGCCAGAGAGGTCTTCGTGGAGAAAGTGAGTTATGAGTGTTAAATGATGTGGGGAGAATGATTCAAATATCAGAAGAGTGGAAGTATTGTGACCAACTTTCTTCACACAGGGGTTCCCTTTTCTAAATTGTAGATATTCTATGTATGGCTTCATTGGCCATTTATCTTTTGTAATCCCTTGTGTACTAATCCATTTTAAGCAGTGGAATATTGCTTTTCACTGTTGATCAATTTCTACATGGGTTGCAGTGGTATCCAGGACTAAATGTGCATTGAAAGATGGCTGAGTCAATGGAGCTGTGTGAAATTAATGTTAGCTCAGGACTAAATGCAGAATGAGGTGTGTCAAAGGGCTCCAAACAAAATATTTTTATTTCTGTCCTTCCTCTTTGTGCATTGGTGTGTTCCTCTGCAGCTGAGCTGAAGGGGAGCATATTACTGAGATGTTTGTGCATCCTTGATGCCAGTTATCTCCTTGTATGTAAGTTATGTAACTGTAATAGAATTCTAGGAAAAAACCTCAGTGGTTAAGTGTGCTTCTTTCAAAAAGAGGTAAAAGCAGTATATATTTGATATAGTCAGATGTGAGACTACTAATGCTAATAGGAAAACTTATAAGAGTTAATAACTTGGGCTCTTTCTATTCTGACTATAACCAAATATTGGTGAAAATTCAGCCTCTGTTGTTCTTGATGGGAACTTGAAGGAAAATTTATTTTGACCTAGCTTTACATTGCTGTGATGGGTGGTTAACCCATGGTAAGCTTCTGGTGAAGACGTTTTGGTGAAATTTTAAAAATCATTTTTGGAGTGCTAGATCCTTGAGTTTACCCTTTCCCCCCAAACTTCAACTCTATTCATGTCCCAAAGCCCCTGGTATGTTGTCAGCCCTGGGAAGTCTCTTTACGCTATCCTGACACGTTTAATCATTCCCTCCTTTGTGCTAGCTCATAGTTTCGGTGTTGTTCCTTCTACAGAATAATCTGTGGTTAAATCTCTCTCTCCCCAACTCGACTCATCAAGGGCTCTCCCAGGACATCTGCATTCCCAAGTCTGCAGGCCAGGACTGTCACGTAGGGAGTGCTTAGTAAATATTTGTTGCATTCAATTTATTTGTTGAGAGCCTACCTCTACTGTGATGTTGGAAGTTCACCAACTCCAGCAGCGTCCTGGAAATCTGTTATTACATCCCACCTATGTCTTCAGAAGCCTTTCAGCAGATTTCTGAGTTGAGGAAAAGATGGTTCATATTAAAATTCAATTTCCTACAAGTAGAGAGAAATATACAAATGGTCTTTATCTCTCTCTTATTCTATTGAGATAGGCTTTTTGGGGTGGGGAGGGAAGGGAGGTGGTGAAGTCTTGGTTTTTAGGAACAAGAGAAAAATTAGAAGTGCTTTTAACAAAACCAGCTTGATTCATTTTGGAAGGTGGCTTTTTAGTGACCTTTCATAATCTACTGCTAATGGGATTTTCCCCACTGACATAAATTTTGCTTCCTGGTGATGATAACTTGGGTGACACCATTAATATTCTCTTCCTTGCTCTGCTGAAAACAACAGCATGTCAAATGAGATGAATGGCAGGGGTTATATGGGAAGTAATGCTGTTTGCTGTGCAAGCAGTGTTGAAAGGATCCCTGCTAACCAAATGCTTAGACAAAACATGCTTACAGTGGCTCTTGGGAGAATATTCATAATCAGTCTATGGCATCATGTTGATTCAACATGTCACTGTTAATTCAAGAGTTTACTTCAAATTCAGGCATAGTGCTGAATATTCAGTGATTGCTATCAAAGGACTTAGTGGTGTGTGTGTGTTTGCGTGCGTGTGTGTGTATTGAAACACTAACTAATGTTCCTTTAAACAAAGGCACAGAATAAGCCCCATTATGTTACAGGTTTTAATGACTTAGACATAGATTCATGGGCCAGTGGAAGCAGATAGGCTCACCTGGAAGAATATATAAGCTGAGAAGATGAGCTGGGGAAGGGTTTTGCCACTTGAGTGTCAAACACCCTTGAACTGCCACAGTTGAGAAAGCACATCTCTTTTCTCTGCTGCCTGCTGGCCACCAAATGTAGCTTCCCAGGGGCTATGGAGGCCCTGATGGCCAAGGCCTTAGGCTATTGTAAAGTGTACAGCCTAGAAGAGATGCTTGATGGTGGTCAGCTTTGATGAGCTCTCAGCATTCTGAGTATGCAGAATATGTTTCTGTAGCTCCCTTGGTCTCAGCTTTCACAGTTGTGCCTTTCGGTGGAATTTAGTGAATGTATATTATTCACTGTTGATCAACAGAGATGTGTGCTCGTACAAGCGGGTACTATGAGCAATCCTTTGCTGTAGGATTATACATTAGTAATGTATATTCACATATACATTATATTATATATTATATTATATATTATACACATTATACATTATATGGTATGTACATTAATATATTAGAATCTGGTGAAAGAGGTTTTTTTCCCTGAAAATATTTTGAAGGTGTTTAAGAATCATTGGCTTGTACAGGAACTTGTATTCTCTTGGTTAAATCCACCTAATTTTTATAGATAAGCAATCTTACGTGTGTGTGTGTGTGTGTGTGTGTGTGACATGATACATTAGTGCCTGAGTAGAGAGCTGGAATTCAGGGCTTATAACACCTGGCCTAACACTCTTTGTACTACTCTACACTAACTTGTCCTTTCTTTGCTCTTCCCTGGTTGACTTGAGTCATGTCTGGGTAATGGGAATCCCAAAAGCACGCTCTTAGTGATTCAAGGTAGTATTTCCCATCTGTCCCTGAAATGGGAGGTAGTGCAGGTTACACCACACCCCAAAGGGTTTGACAGGAAAGCCAGCTTTAGTTGTGAGACATGATGCATCTCTCTTTCAGAATTTAATGATCTGAAGAACTTCTAAATTATTTTTCTCGGTTTTAATGAAATTGCTTAATGTAATTAAGTGCTATGCAGCAGTAAAGAACGATGCACTGTTTACAGATCTCCCATATCCTAAAGGTCAAAAAGGAACTGGAAAATTAGTCATGTGCCTTTTAAATTATTTATGAATTACCCTGTGGTCTAAAGAGATGGACGTTAGTGTTAAAGGGAAACCAGCTGATTTTCCACATCAGATTACAGAAGGGCATTTTAATATCAGAAATAGAAACTATAGGGCTTCCCAGGTGGCCCAGTGGGGGAGCAAACAGCATAACTCAGGTTTGTTGTTTATGGACAATCTTTCCTGGCCCCCTGTGTAGAATTCTGATTTAGGTTCATGTGTCTGCTGTCAACTCGATGAGGATTTGTTAGTGAATGCCCAGGCAGAGCTAGTTGTTGATATTTGTTTCTCTTCCTGAAGCCTAGGGACAGAATTACAGCAGTCCTCCAGTACACAAGGAAGCTAAAGCATTGACATATGTTTATTTAGTATCCATAGCAGTGGACTTTATTTTATGTTTTTTGGGGGGGATTATCAGACAGTGTCTCTAGACATATATGTTGTTTCTTTTTACAGCTGCTTTGATTTTACTAGGGTGCAAATAATATTTCCCAAGCCCAAGTAATTTCCCTTCCAGTAGATTTGAGACTTTTGCTTGACTAACCATTGATATTTTATACCCCTTTGAAAATTAGCAACATATTTGTAAAATACCGATGTCTACACATGACTGACTCCCTTTTCCTTTGCCATATGTCTCCATGATTGATTGAGGGAATTTTATGACTTAGAAAAATTCCAGTACATATGTTATCTTCTATATTGGCAAGGAGTATTATTTGGAAACATGCTCATTTTCATAAGATCCCTTCCCATGGCTAGTGTGGAAACAGAGAAGGAGCACTTGATCTAAACCCTTTAAAGAGATTTATAAAAGATTGTGGGGAAAGGTTTTGTACTAATTATTATTATTTGTTTTTAAATTTATTTATTTTTAAAATTATTTATTTATTTTTGGCTGCACTGGGTCTTTGTTGCTGCGTGCCGGTTTCCTCTAGTTGCAGCGAGTAGGGGCTACTCTTCATTGTGGTGCACGGGCTTCTCACTGCGGTGGCTTCTCTTGTTGCGGAGCACAGGCTCTAGGCACGTGGGCTTCAGTAGTTGTGGCACGCAGGCTCAGTAGTTGTGGCTCACGGGCTTAGTTGCTCCGCGGCATGTGGGATCTTCCCAGACTACGGCTCGAACCCGTGTCCCCTGCATTGGCAGGCGGATTCTTAACCACTGCGCCACCAGGGAAGCCCACGTACTAATTATTAAGAAGGCCTTTAAACATATTCTCTTAAGGAATAAGCACTCATCCTTAAGCTCCAAAATTTCATCAGAAATGTTCTCTTTCAGCAAGGAGAATAAATTCTCTCTAGTGAGTCTGAAGACCTACGATGTACTTTTAGAATCAGAGGCTTTTTCTGAAACACATTTCGCATGACCCATAGGGGTGTGTGCAGGCTCAGTACATGCACTTGGAATCCTTACACCCAACAAAATTTAAAATTCACATCCTGTCGTTTTATACTGTGCCATGGTTTACATTTGTATCAGACAGGTTTTAGTTGCAGACATTAGAATCCACAATAGCTCACTTAAACAAAAGGATTTATTAAGTGGTGTAGGTAGCTCACAGACTCACTGGCAGGGTGGAAAACAGATTCAAACAGATTCGGGGCTGAGCTCGCAGGAATGATTCCAAAACCACACTGTCGAAGCAGACTGTTAAATGTGCTGCTGCCTCTGCTATGACCAGGGGGCTGCCTGCCATGCCAGTATGTCCCTGCAACAGCCCCTGGTCCTCCTCTGCCGTCTCCTAAATTTTTACAAACACAGCTCACGGTGCTCTCGGGAGGGCATGGGCCCAGTGTTCATGGTTGGATTTTTTAACTTGAATTGGTTTGCTGGTGGCATCTGTGCTCCTTCCTGCCTGTGGGTTTGCACAAGCCTTTCTGCCTAATTGCGGTACCTCTCTTTCTTCCCTTCTGATTGAATTTCCATCATCCTTCCTTTGGCTTGTAGCCCAAGATGTCTTACTTCCAAGAGTCCATCCTTAATAGCTGCTGGCTTTAGGAACTTTCCTATTTCATAATGCCCTACAATCATTTTTAATAAAATAGAAATTGTATATATTTAATGTGTAAAAATGATGTTTTGATATATACATTGTGAAATGATTACTACAGTTAAGCTAACGAACATATCCATCGCCTCACATAGTTATCATTTTTGTTGTTGTTGTGAGAACACTTAAGATCTACTCTCTCAGCAAATTTTAGTATAAAATACCGTATTATCAACTGTAGATACCATGCTGTACATTAGATCTCTAGAACTTATTCATCCTACATAACTGAAACTTTGTACCCATTGACCAACATCTCCCCATTTCCCCCACCTTACCGTCCCTGGTAACCACCACTGTACTCTCTGTATCTATTATTTTGACTTTTTAAAGATTCTGTATATAAGTGAGATAGTGCGGTATTTTCCTTTCTGGGTCTGGTTTATTTCACTTAGCATAATGTTCTCCGGGTTCATCTATAGAGGACAGGATTTCCTTCTTTTTTAAGGCTGAATAATATATTTAAGGCTGAATAATATTCACTGAACGTATGTATATGTACCACAAATTCTTTGTTCATCTGTTGATGGACACTTAGGCTGTTTGCATATCTTGGTTATTGTGAACAATGCTGCAGTGAACATGGGAGCGCAGATATCTCTTCCAGATACTGATTTCATTTCCTTCAGATAGATGCCCAGAAGTGGGATTTCTGGATCATATGGTAGCTCTATTTTTAGTTTTTTGAGGAACCTTCATACTGTTTTTCACAGTGGCTGCACCAATTTACATTTCCATCAACAGTGCACCAGGGTTCCCTTTTCTCCACATCCTTGCACTTGATATATTTTTGATAATAGCCATCCTAACAGAGTACTTATTGTATGTACCATTCTCGTTATAATATTAAAAAGTTTACATGTCCTATTTTTCTGAGTAGCTTGTAACCCCACATTTTATACCTGTTTTCATCCCCTACACCTAGTAGAACCTAGTGTAATTGACCTATATGTATTTGTTGTTGGTGATAAAGAACTATAATCACTGAAAGCATGGACTCTGATTTTTCTTGAAATGTCCCATCCACCCTCTCTGAGGCTTTCTAAATAGTAAATGCTTAATGGATACTGTTGGCCACCCTATAGACAAATTGATGTCTTTAAAAAATAAAACTCTTTGTCCATTGTTATTTTGTGAGTTACACATAGTAACTCACACAAACCTTTATAGTTTTTGTTGAAATCATCTGGTGGGGAATCCAGCAAATAAATATTCTTTGAAGTTTTCAAACAGGTGGGTGCTACTTCCAAAAATATATTCGGTAGGAACTCCCTGTAAATGGACCTTCCTCATGCACAAGCCTTGTCACCAATGGCTGTGCCGTCCTGTAGACAGCGAAGAGCCTCAAAAGAAGAGGGGCTGGCAGAGTGCAAGTGGTGTGCTGTCTTCACTTCTGTTTGCTTTCTTTGTGTGTCTGATTTGTCAGGCTTCCCTCCTTCATCGTCCTCATGAACTGACTTTATAAAAAAAAACAGCTAAAATACACGATAGCATTTCCCAAGTGTGATCTGGAGGCAGGATGTTGGTTCTCTGCAAAAAGGGTTCTGTGGTCACATACCGCTGGGAACCACTACAATACCCCTCTTGGTGATCACAATGTGCATTAGCACGTAAAGCGCTATGGGAAGAAGAAGTGGGTTTGATTTTATTGAGCTTTCAGAGTTTCCCCTTCTTATTAGACTGAAGACTCCTCTTTTCTAGATTACTTTGGAAAGTCTCATAGAATTATTCTTAAACTGAATACCATGGAAATTTTGGGCAAACCAAAGTTTTATACATGGAATTTGGGTTTAAATAAATGATGGTACTTACCTTGTAAAAAAGTTAGTATTGGACTCCTTGCTGAAGTGATTAGTCCCCCCTTCCATGTTTACTTAATGTAAATTTATATATATTGATTTTCCTTTAATGATGTTATTGTAGTATTTGGTTTGTCTGTATATGGACAGTCTTCTAAACAATGATCATTTTAAAAAGCTGGAAGCAGAATTTCTCTTAGGAAGAGAACTATCCTATTTTTATCAATACAGCTAGAAAAGTCATTTTTCCCCTTTGGCTTTTGTTTTTCTTTAAAACACCTCTAGGACACAGAATTGGATCAATCATAATCCCTAGTTCATGATATACTCACACTATTGGAAAATGGAAGGGATCCCTCTTATTTGTTAGTTTGTTTATAATAATGTTATCAGTATCCATAAACCTGGGACCTTAGCAGTAAATTACATCTAACATATACATCCTCCCCAATCCCATCTTTCTGCTTCCTTCTACTTGGGGTAGAATTAGAAGGAAGAGAGGACAGGAAACAGGAAAGGTTTGTTAAGAATTACATGCTTAAAAATAATTATTTGCTATATCAGGGAAATGTCTCCTAAGGGCTCTTCCAACTTGGAGATTTTGTTACTCCTTTTCCTTGTCAAGGAGAAATATAGAAGCAAATACATACATTTGTTTGTTCTTTCATTCAATGATCATTTACTGATTAGGCCATGTTCTAGGGACTCACAGTATGTAGGCATAGTCTCTGTATTATAGGTATTCATCTTCTAGTGCAAATAAAATAATTACCAAAAAATGTGTATTATACTGTAGAGGCCTTGGAAAGTTCAGAGAAGGAGGTGCCTTACTCTGCTTGAAGGCAGTTGGGGAGGCTTCATACAGGTTGTGATATTTGAGCCAATTTTTTTTTGTTTTATGGGGGTTTTTTTTGGCCGCACCGTGAGGCTTGTGGGATCTTAGTTCCCCGACCAGGGATTGAACCCGGGCCCTCAGCAGTGGGAGTGCAGAGTCCTAACCACTGGGCCACCAGGGAATTCCCTGTTTGAGTCAAGTTTTGAAGGATAATTGACCAAACAGATGAGGCAGAGTGGCAGTGGGGGATTTCTTAAAGCCTTGCAAATAAATGTTCATGACAGCTCATTGAGTGAAGGTGAATGGGTCTGAGGCTTAGCCTCTCCTGTTAAGGTAGAGGCTCATAATTTGGGGGGTTCTCTTTTATTATGGTAAAATAGAAATAGACTTTTTTTTTTTTTTTTACTGTGTTGGGTCTTCGTTTCTGTGCGAGGGCTTTCTCTAGTTGCAGCAAGTGGGGGCCACTCTTCATCGCGGTGCGCGGGCCTCTCACTATCGCGGCCTCTCTTGTTGCAGAGCACAGGCTCCAGACGCGCAGGCTCAGTAATTGTGGCTCACGGGCCCAGTTGCTCCGCGGCATGTGGGATCTTCCCAGACCAGGGCTCGAACCCGTGTCCCCTGCATTGGCAGGCAGATTCTCAACCACTGCGCCACCAGGGAAGCCCTAGAAATAGACTTTTAACATTTTAACTACTTTTTATTGTAGTAAAATATATACAACATACAATTTGTTATTTTTACCATAATAACCAGAACTTTTTCATCATCCCAAACTGAAACTTCATACCCACTAAACGATAGCTCCCCACTCCCCCCTATTCCTAGCCCCTGGTAACCCCTATTCTTTCTAGCTGTATGAATTTGACTACTCTAGGTACCTCATGTAAGTGGAATCGTATATTATTTGTCCTTTTGTGTCTAGCTTATTTCATTTAGCATAGTGTCTTCAGGGTTAATTCATGTTGTAGCATGTATTAGAATTTCCTTTTTTAAGGCTGAATAATATTCCATTGTATAAATATACTACATTTTGTTTATTCATTCATCCATTGGTGGATATTTAGGTTGTTACTACCATTAGGCTATTATGAATAATGCTACTATAAACATGGGTATACAAATATATGTTTGAGTCTTTGCTTTCAAATCTTTTGGGTATATACCCAGAAGTGGAATTGCTGGGTCGTATAGTAATTCTATGTTTAATTTTTTGAGGAACCACCAAACTGTTTTCCACAGCAGCCACACCATTTACATCCCTTCAACAATGACAAGAGTTCCAATGTCTCCACATTCTCACCAACACTTGCTGTTTCTGGTTTGTTTTTTTTTTTTTACCCCAATCAATAGCCATTCCAATGGATGTGAAGTGGTATTTAATTGTGGTTTTGATTTGTGTTTTCCAATGACTAATGATTTTGAGGCTCATTTCATGTTCTCAGGACTCTCTTGAAGATCTTTTGAAAATTATGGACTTTCTGCCTAGAAAAGTGAACATATTTTCACCATACACATTTACGTAAAAACCAAGGGGAGAACATCACAGACTCCCTGAAGCCCATATGAAGAGCCACAGGTCCAGATTTAGAACCCTCCTAAGGCGTTTGATATTATGGTTAGGTAGCTCTCTCTAAGCCATTGCCATAAAGAGAATGGACTGCATAGTTTCACCTTTTGTTAAGTGTGAGAAATTGACAGTTCTAATATAAGTCTTTGGACACAGGAGCTTTCATTTTCCAGAACATAGTTTTGGGGATGAGAAAGAGGAGAAAAAAGGGATGTCAGTCCTGGGAAAATAAGTAGCGCTGTGGTTCAGGCAAAGAAAATTGGTCTAAGCCTTAGAGCAGGGCAAATAGTATTTTAGGATGAGCTCACGGGGGGAGGTGAGAGTCTGATGGCTCTTCTCACACTGGGAGCTCAAGTCTCAGTGGGAAAGGACAAGCAATATGTAGATTGTTTTAAGGAAAGATCCAGACAAGGCTCAAGGCTTGGAATGTCTAAAGTGAGTTGGGGAGGGGTGGACAACTGGAAGTCCATGTGGGTAGCACCAAGGAAGCCTGAAAGCAGAGATGGGGATGGCGAGGGGACTGAAGTTTCAGGGTCAGGAAGTAAATAACTGAGTCATGGATGGTATCTGCAAGTACCAGGGTGGGACAGAATACTTTTGCTCTATAGGCTCAATCAAATGATGCTGGTGGATGAGAAAAAACCCTTTTCTTCATCAGTAATAGAACCTTGACATGGGAAGGTCTTGGTAACTGGCTAGGAGAAGTACAGTCATTGAGGAGCTTGGCAACAAAGTCTTTGTGTTCTAGGAAGGGGAGCAGGATATGATCAGGTTCTGAGTGAGACCAGCAATCGGCTGGCCCAAGGGTTCGTTGGTCATCCGCTGCCCTTAGGGCTCGACATAACCCATGACTGGAGAGAGGCTTGATCATGGTCTGGGGCACACCTGGTTAAGAGGCTTCAGCTGTAGGAGTTGGAATTATCCAGGGAAGTGTTTCTCAACCTTGGCTGGGCATTAGAGCCACCTGGGAAGCTTTACAAATCCTTGTGACCCAGCATGCTCCAGACTCATTAAATCACAATTTCTAGGAAGGGGAGGTGAGATCCAGGTATTAGAATTTTCTAAAACCACCCAGTGACACTAATGTGAAGCCAAAGTGAGAACCTCTGATTTAGGGGCAAGCAGTCGGATAGTCATTACACAACCTAGTTGTCTTCGAAGAAAATTAGTTCTCAAATAATTTTGGTTGAAACCGTGTTACTGAGTTCAAAACCATTTCCTTCATCTCCCTCCACTCATTCAGGGGGAGGTTTTCTTGGCCTAGTTATCAAAAGTGCCTACAATGAGCTTTTCCAATTTTGTGTGCATACAGATCACCTGTGGGTTGTGATACAGTAGGTCTGGGGTGGAGCCCGAGAATTTGCATTTCTAACAAGCACTCGGGGGATGGCGATGCTGCTGGATCACAATTTGAGTGGCCGGTTTCTAGCTCATAACCACTGAGCTGATTTTCCTCATTCTTTTATTCATCACATTTGTTGGGTGGTGCTTACTACCTGCAAGTCACTTTGCTAGGTACTGGGCATGTGGTGGTGAACAAGAAAGAGACAGCTCTCGCCCTCAAGGATCATAAAATCTAGGAAGAAAGGCAATACATTCATCATTCCACCAAAAATTACTTGAATACAATTATGATTAGGGCAACAAAGGAAAAGTACAGGCTTCTATTAAACCATGTGATAGGGAGCCTTGATCTAGTTAGTGGGACAAGATGGTGACTCATGAGACCCAGGAGACCCATGTTGTGTACCGATGCGCTCTCTGATTGTGGGAACCCGAGGACTTCTTCCTGCAGTTTCCAAAAGCACTGGCTATATTTAGTATATTGACCTTCTTTTCCTGCTGTACATTTTCCCATGGTGGCCTCAGCCAATCTCTTGACTTTCCTTATTCACACTCTCTCCACTACCACCTCTCTTCTGAGCTCCAGGTTCAGGTTTCTACCTATGGAGGAACATTTCCAGCTAGGAGACACCTTAGCCCCTAAAACCCACATATTCAGGGGACGAACTCCTTATTCTCTTCACCACACCAGCTCTGACATTGTCACCACCATGTTTTTAGCCAGTCAGGCAAAAAACCAGCATTTTCTTTTAACCAATGTGGACTTCATTATTATTGACTCAAGGAAGCAGCACATATTTTTCTCATAGGATCTGAAATAGGTGCATGTCATGTTCATTTGATTCATATGAATAAACTGCCCAATCAGTGAATACTGTTTAAATAAGTGAGACTTGGGGGAGGAGGGAAGGGAACGGACATTCATTTAGTCTGTGTATTTTTCCTATGTATTTTATGTACCTTAACTCATTTGATTCTCGTGATACCTTTCTAGGCAGGTATTGTTACCTTTCATAGAAAAGGAAACTGAGACTCGTAGTATGTCCAGGTAGTAGATGACAGCAGCATGTGAACTTAGTTTTTTCCAACTTCAAAGACCATCATGTTCTTTTACTAGGCATCACACTTCGTACACTGTAAGGTGTTCTCTAAACTTTTATTATTATGAATATATATTTGAAACAAAAGCTCTTTCAAGTATTATGAATGCTTTTTCCTGAAATTTGTAAAATGCAAATCGGTGTCTCATGAGATCAGACTTAGTTACTCGAAAATAACTGTGTCTAGCCTGTAGCATGTACTCAATAAATGTCTGTCCTCTTTCATGGATTCAAATATTCTCTATTTTGGTTTTCTTTGGATTTTTCTTTTTCCTTTCCATGCTCCACTCTGGATATTTTCTACTGAAACATCATCTTCCAGAACACTAATTCTCTCTTCAGCTGGGTCTGTTCTGCTGTAAATCCATCTACAGCATTCTTAATTTCTTCAATTACATTGTATTTTGCAGTTCTAGAATTTCCATCTGATTTTGTAAAATATATGGATTCCAATTCTTTGGTGAGATTTTCATCTTGTCACCTATTTTTTAAACCTGTTCCTCAGTTATTTTAAAGTCTGTGTCTAATAACCCCAATATCTGGATCACCTGTGAGACTATTACTATTGTCTGTTTTTATTTTCCTCTTGGTCCTGTCTGTTGGTATGCCTGGCAGTTTTTAATTGGATCTTGGGCATTATAAATGAGAAACCATGGAGGCTTTTGATGATATATTCTTCCACAGAGGATTTTTTTCTTTAGCTCCTTGCAGGCAGGCAAAGTTTTAGAGTAGGAGCAGATAATTTTAATTCAATCTTAGAAGATGTAGCCCTTCAGGGGTCCCAAATGAAAACTTGGAGTGTATACCAGGGCTCCTCTGCTTTGATGGGCTCTGAACTCCAATTATATCTCCTTATTAGTGGTGAGAGCTCTGCTTAGTTTACCATCCCTCTAGCAGGTATTTTCCGCTCTGTTTCTGTCTTCTCTGCCCATGAAATTTACAGATTGACAAATCCCTAAGTGATGGTAGTGGGGGAACATTTGGGGCAACTTCAGGCTTCCTTACTCTGGGAACTTGGCCTTTCAGGTTTTGGTTGTCTTGGTAACTCTTAGATGCCTTCAAAGAGATTTTTGTTTTTAAAATTTATGCAGGCTTTCTATTTGCTTGTCTGTCAATTTTTTTTAAAAGCTTTGAAATTTAAGTAAGTCTGGTTTTTGATTCATCAGATTGCCCCAGAAACAGGTACCATTCAGATGTGCAGGTGAGAGATCTCTGCTTGAGCTGTAGTCTAGTCTGCTACATGTTCGTCCCACAAGAACCTTTGACTTTTCTCTTGTCATAAATTTTGCTTTGCATTCTGAGGAGGTAACTTGAAAATGAGTGAATTGAATATTATGTACTTTATCAGATGTAGAATGGTAGCTTTATTTGGCAGGGAACAGGCTTAAATAAATGATAGAGAAAAGGGTAACTCAGGAGACAGATTTCTAGTTTGAGCTCCCAGGCAGTAACAAGGGGCAATAATTCTTCCGCAGAGGAAGGGAAAACCATGGTGATTTCTAGTGGTCTGATGCTGATATTTTTAGCGTACTTTGTCTTATTGAAGGTTTGCAATTTTGAATGGTATAGTTTCAAATTTTGAATCGTTTTCAATGCTATTTCTCTTTGTGTCTGTGTATTGATAATGTCTGTGCATATATACACACACGCAGTACACAGCCTTGTTTTTGTATCCCCTGCTCTCACAAAGGCATTGAATGCAAAAGCATAAGTTCTTCTCAATCTCAACATCTAGGAAAGGGAAGAAAATTTAAACCAAGAGGTTGGCAGGAGTTTATGGCTGTAATATTTCATTGCCTTGCTGTCTTACCTGGTACAGATACATCTGCCCCCGTTTATTTATTTTTCTGCTTCCTCCTCTGCCAGCAGTGACCCTGGAGCTTGAAGGAGGCCAAGCTGCATTCTTTGTGATGATTTTGAGGGAGGAGCCCCAGCTTTTTGGAGAGAGGAAGTGGCATGAATGCTTTCCTTCAGAGGGTGACTTTTCCCACTTGAGCTTACTGACTGGCCTTTTCCTTTCCTTTCTACCTCCTCCTGTTTTTATTATTGTTAGTGGGATTACAAAGAAAGTGGGTGATGTGCTTTCTGCCCCCAAGTAACCTGGAGTTTAGTTGTGTGGAAGGTCAAAGATGTGAAAAATTAAATATCAATAGAAAAAATTAAATAGCAACAGAAGTTAATAAAAGATGAGAGTACAGGTCCTGCTGTGGAAATCTGATGAGAGGGAAGACTGCACTGGAGCCACATGGAAGATTCTGTGGACTTGAGGATTGGGAGTTCCTGTGGATTTAGAGTTGGCAAGGCACGAGGTGGCTATCTCCATCAGGGAGACTAGAGTGTAGAAAGGCTTGGGGTCAGGAAGAAGCAAGGTGGGCTTAGGGCGCCAGAGAGTGTCCTATAAGAATGTGGGGAAGACATGGGTGGAAGGCTGAAGTCCCGTGGTGGAGAGCCTCAAATGCCAGCTGCTGGGTTGGGTTTGGACATCCCACAAGCAGAGGGGGGACCTCAAATGGCTCTGAATGAGGGGTACAGCGATGCTTGTTTTAGGAAGGTTGAGTTAACAGGATGCAGAATGAGTCGGGAGGGGCAATACCGTAGGCATGAAGAGTAGGAGCTTTTGCGATGATCCCAGTGAGTGTGAGGGTTGGTGACATGAAAAGAGAAATGAAGAGGCAGATTGGAGAGTGCTTTTAAAAGAACACTGGTGAAGGACTGGCTATGAGTAAAGGCTGTTGGCACTTTATGCAAATGTAAATTATGTGCATTTGAAGTAGTACAACAAAAAATATCAACAAAGATTATTTTATGGGAAAAATTTTCAAATAACTCTAAACCCTTCTTTCTCACCTGTGGCAGTCACCTCTCATGGTCCCGGCTTCCACACTTTACAAAATGGATCCATTCACACAAAAAGCAATTTTTCAGTAAGTAGAATCTGATTTTTCTGATAATTTGCAATATAAATTTAGAGAGATATTCTCATGAAAAAAAAAGAAAAGCCCCTAATGGATACTGTGTTGGGCCTCTAATGAGGAGGAGCCGGGATGGGCCTGGCCTCCCAGGGGTGGATGCTGGGAGTTGGTGCTGTGGCCTCATGTGGGCTGGCGTGGTGTTCCTCCGGCTGGTGTTCTTCTTTTTTGGTAGCATTGTCCTCATTCGTGACTCTAGAATGTCCCCTCCGTGGTGATGGTGCCTGGGTAAATGCCAGTCAGGAAATGGCATATCCCACAGGGTGGCTGAGTGAGCCACTCTCTCACGTGCATTACTGATGTGATTTGCTCTGGACGAGCATTTCCTGAACTGCGGGCCACGAGGCACTCTTCTTTTGTCAGAAAAGGAATTCTTTGCAGAATTAAGTTGGAGAAAGGCTGCATATTTGAAGTCCCACCTTGAGTCTTCTCTGAAGATGGCAGTGCACATTAGTATATCAGTGGCTCTGAGAAGTTGGGCAAGCCAAGAAACTAGTTGAACATTGTTGAACCCAGCGTTTGTATACTTATTTGCCCATGGAACACTACTTGTGCATTACACTTATTAACATCTGGGTGTCGAAATCCAGTTCTTCCAGGTGGCCTCCCTGAGAGCAGCTGAGTCCCTTCAATGAACGAGCAAATGAATGTTCATAAGGCCCCTGCGCTGTGCTGCCACAGTGCACGGGGATTCACCTGTATTCTTGCATTCAAACCTCAGAGCACCCCTCCGAAGTGCATCTAAGGAAAATGAAGCTCAGGTGAGTTGGGACACCTGTCTAAAGTGACATGGTTAGGAAGTGACAGGTCCAGAACTGGAGTCCAGATCAACCCAAGTCCCGAGTGGGACACCTTTGCTAGCAATCTGGAGAGTTGTGAGTTCTCTCAATAAAACAGCAGCTATTTCATCACAGAGGTTTCATGCTTCACCGCTTAAACAAATACAAATATCTCTGTTGGTAAATAGACATCCCACGTATTATCAGAGGTGGTCTATTTCGTCGTGGTCAGAAATGAAGTTTTGAGCCAGGTGAATCTGTAACGGCTGGCTCCTTTTCAGCCCTTTCCTGTGGGAGAGGACCTGAGTACAAGTGCCCACCCACTGACTCCCCTTTTCCTTTGCACTGAGCAGTGTGGACTCTTGAGGACCCGTCCATTCAGCCCTCACTGTCCTGCTCTCATCCTCCGGGAGCTGGTGTCCCACCCATCCTCACTGATCCACCACTGTGTCCTCAGGCCCTTCCCTGTGGGTGATGGTTCAGAACAGTGAGAGGAATACAGTCACCTCCCGACCATCATAGCATAAGGCCGAACATTGACATAAAACAATGGAACAGGGATGTGCAGATTATTCCCTGTTTTTCCAGTTGCTTGAGGGATTGCAGGATTCTCTGATGGGCCTAGGAATTTCTGGCTTGCTCAGAATGTTTCCGTTTCTTTTTCCTGCTTCTTCTTTTCAGTAGTGGTCTCTGCTTGGCTAGGAGGGCAGGCGGCCAGAGCAGCTCCCTGTGCTGTCGAGTCTGTGCTGTGTGTAACTTACAGAGCGATTGCTTGTTTGTTCACCTTTTCTTCTCAATTTCCTCTTACCTGTCAAGAAGTGGAAGGATGTCACCTTGCTCCCCTAAAACTGGAGCTTTATAGGATAGAGTTAGGTGTGAGCAGTTTTCCTCTAGCAGTTAAGCAGGGCCATTAAATTGCTCTTTAAGCTGTTCACGTCTATGTTCTGTTAGTAACAATTAATTAGTTTTAAAGACTTAACAACTAAAAAGATGAGAGGAAATGTTCCAGCTTGTTTAAGACTTGATCTTCAGTCAGTTTTATTGAAAGCGAGGGAAAAGGAGAATCACCCCCAAAATGAAATTCACAGGTTATCTCCAAACCTTCTTTGAGTCATCCAGCCCTCAAATATTCATTTATTCCTCATTGGCAACATGCAGGGCACTCTGTGAGATCTTGGACACCAAAAATCATTGCATCAAATCCTACCAGATCAATCTGTGTGTTCTATGCATGAATGTGGACCCTCCTGGGACGTCAAAAGTTAGCCCCTTCCTCGGGGCGACGTGTGCACTTGTGTCAGACTTGGAGAGCTGGGTTGTCACAGGCAAAAGGATTTGAGGCCGAGAACCCATTCCCTCAAAGGAATGAACGATTATTAGGCCCCTGCTCTGTGCAGTCACCATGCAATGTGATTTACATATATTCTCATACTTAAATCTCAGAACAGTCCTCTGTGGCAGATCTGAGGAAATTGAGGCTCAGAAGAGTTAGGGAACTTGTCTAAAGTTATATGGGACATGGCGGTGTCTGAATGGGAGCCCAGATCAACCCTGAGTCCACTGTGGGATCCCATCGCTCTTTTTCTGGTGTGGTGGGGTTGGATCCAGAACCTTCCCTGGGCTTTTCTAGATGTACTCTTGTGGAGGAAGAACTTCTATTTGAGCTTCAGGGCAACTGGAATCAGGGGCTGTGGGTAGTAACATCCTTTCCTTCATTAAAAAAATCTTTTAGGTTTGCTGCATCAATTTTTCCTGGAAAATCGGAGGTGGTTATGAGCTCATAGCTCCTCTTAGCCAGATTTAATGGTTTCAACACTCTGGACCAGCTGCATTTTACAAAGTACAGATGCCCAGTGCTATCCCCAGAGGCCGCTGTCCTGGGAATCTCTGCTTTTACAAAGCTCCAGGGGATTCCAACGTGCATCTGAAGTTTGAGAACGGGTAGACCCGAGTGACTCATTCTGGCCCTTCTAACTCATTACTGCTCATGCAGGCTACCCCCCCACCTCCATCTTAGTTTTCTGAGACCTCCCATGGGTGAGGAGGCACTGGCCACATGAGTTTTAATTATGTATGACCACGGAGCCTTTACCTGACAACTGCTGGTTTCTAATTTCCATCTCAGCTTTGAATTCAGTCATCTCTCTGTCCCCCAATTTAATGTTCTTTTTTTTTTTAAAAAGGATGTTCCTGCTCTTATTTAATTCCATGCATTTAGTGCGGTGTTTTACGCATTTTTATCTTTATCGATGACTTTGGGACGGTGCAATTATTAGGTTTTAAGTTTCTCCTCCACAAGTGATAGGCTCATGAATAAGATAGGACTCCTTTCTCTCACCAGGCACTTCTGTACTGCCCTTGTAATCTCTAACTTGCCTTTGCGATTTTGGCCCGCGGAAATTCATATTACCCATGGCAGGTGTGAAATCCTTAAGCCCCTTGACCTGTAGCTATACCATCTAGTGACTGTCCAAGGAACATGCTGACTTCCTCAGAACTGGCATTACCAGGGCGAAGTTTTGTTTGAATCTCTACTGGATTGATTTTGCCAGAGTTGAGCTCTTTTAGAGCATACAGTTAACCCTTGGCAGTGAACTGCTGTTTACCACCTGTGGAGATGAGATTCCATCCCCGGCTTGCTTTGGGTAAACCGGAGTTTTTAATTTTTGTCTGCGTCCCTCTCTGACTTGGGTGGCTGTTATTCACTTGGTGATGGATTGTCTGTAGCCAGTGTAATTCCTCATCCCTGCTGACATCCGTATCTTGTCACATTTTAGTTGAACCTCCTTTGAGTGCTTTCTACGCAGTTGGACATTTGTGGAACATTTTGGGGTGGCCTGCCTGAGTTAGCTACAGCGAGGGCTGCTGCTCGGCTGCAGGCATTTCCGGGGCTGATGTCTTTTATCAGGCTGGAGGGTGTGGCTATGCTCATTAGTGTTTCTGGGGCTCAGGGTGGGGCTGCAGGTCAAAGCCACAGCTGTCATTCAGCTGCTTGGCCGCTGTCATGGGCTGGGCCCTAAAGAGGAGCTTCCCCGACCCTCTCCGCTCACCTCCCAGGCCCTGTGTTGCCTGGATGCCTATTCCTCCCCTGGCCCCAAAGCTGGGGCAAAGGTCAGGAGGTGAGCAATCGCTGTGTTTATCCTTTGTTAATTGCTGGAAGGTTTCTGCAAGCAAGTTTACTAATGCTGCTGTCAGGCGAGGGTGGGAGCAGTTTACCAAGCCTCAGATTTTCTGAGGGATCAGGGACAGTAGGGATTTGTGGAGTTCCCATGTGCTGGGAACTAGATCCAGCACGACTTGACTTGTCTGGGCCCCAAGTCTAAATCGTTGCTCATGGTTAATAAAAAGAACAAACAAACTTTCTCAGACCCGACGCTTCATCTCACCGCACTTCTCTGTGTGGCCTGTGCTTCTAGAGTCATTTGGTTCTGAACTCTGCTACCTGAAATCCCTGGTTGGGTTACTTCTCTCTGTAAAGCAAGGATTCTTGAATGTAATTTGAGAATGTAGCTTCAGATGGTTGTTACGGCTGTTGGTGGATGATATTCCTGGAAAAGACACATAAATAGAATTGACTTAAGTCAAGTATATTTTCTCATGGAAATAAAGTTTATCAAGAGGCTATCTTGAATCTCTCTTTTAAATTCTTCTAGAAATAATTTCAAATGATTACAAAGTTTATATTTAACTTTCTTATGGAAATGATCAGAAAACTACATTTAATCAGATGACCTTAGCTCTCCGCAATGTCATTTTAACATGATGTCTAACAAGATGTATTACTGACAGTGAGCTCAGAAGTAGATTTTTCTGGGCTGATGTCTTCTTTCTCCAATTAAAAAAAAAATTTTTTTTTTCTGATGGTAGCTGGGACTGAGATCCTAGCATGACCCATGTCCGTCTGATGTTGTGTGTTGGAGAAACAGTACAACTTGCATCTTAACATCCAGCAGGCCCTTGGATGATTAAAAGCATCTCATGTTGGTTAATCCTTCAAAAAAAATCATAATGTTCACTGTGACAGAAATCAGTAAGTAGGATTTTGGTGGCAGGGAGATCTCTGTGAGTAAACAATGCAGGGATTTGTGGAGCCCATACACTCTTTGGAGACGGAAGTCAGGATGGCGGCACTTTGTAGAGTTCTGGCCAATCATGGCATAACCACTCCATCCTGTCTTGGTGAGGCAAAAGGAGGTTTGCTTGTACAGCTTTCAAATGTATATGTTGGTCGGGACTTCCCTGGTGGTCCAGTGGTTAAGACTCTGTGCTTCCACTGCAGGGGGTTCGATCCCTGGTCAGGGATCTAAGTATGTGTAGGTCAATTAAGATGTAATCACTTCAGGTATACCTTTATTTAACATGGTGCATGCTGCCATGGACTACTGTGCAATGTCCTGCGTTATTTTTACTGAAGCAAATTAGAAGGAGGTGTGAAATTCAGAAGGGTCTCTTTTGGCGAGCTTGTGACAGGTACCTTGGAGGAATCGTTTAGTTCTGTTTGCTTAATGGTCTTTTGAGAAATCAAGTCAGAGCTCTCTGTTTTATTATTATTTTTCACTCAGAGCAAATTTCTCCAAATCCCTGTGGTAATAATAGCTCTGAAGGTAGTTTGTTTCCTGACCAACCACAGATAACAGGGACTCAACTACAGGGCTTCCTGTTGAGGTCAAGATTGTGATATAATTCCTTAAAATTGGCCAGGCAACATCTTTTGGTTTGGGTGACACCTGCCCATTTCCTCACAATTTGTGAAAGACATCTTTCTATCACTAATGCTTTATTTTCTGATATCTTTATGGCACATAGTTCGGTGTTTTCCCAAAGGATTAACAAATTGTAATTTTTTTTACTTGTTTTAAGAACCTGCTGGATATTAAGATGCAAGTCTTATGGTGTCTCTATTAGACCTAGGTCTCTATTAAACCTAGGTACAGTTACTGATTAGCTGGGAGGGGGAAAAGGTAGGTGGAACCTTGCCTCTCAGCAATGGGAATGTGATTTTTCCAGGCCCTCTTGTTTATTTCAGTAGTGCTGGCATCTTTTGGGGTGGTCCAGATTAGATTCTTCCATTTTGAACGTTCTCACAGACACTCACCACCTCTGTCTTATTTACTGAGCAGTTGGGCATTTTGTAGTTAACCTCCCATATAGGCCTGTACACGTGCACACCTGTGTATGTAGCAAGTGTTAGAATTATTCTAAATTTCTCACAGGGAATCCTAGTTGAAGTTCAATACAACAGAGGTCTGTTTTGAAATGACACACCTCTAGACACTGGTTCAAGCTCACCATATCTGCTCGTACCAGCTGGTGCCCATTTCCTTTGCAGTCTTTCTATGAATTGGATTACCTAGAAAGGTTTGGCTCTCAGAGTGGCCTGGTGGGGTGCAACAGCTGTTTAGGTAAATGCTCAACACAGAGTGTGTAAACCTGCTATTTTCCCTGATGAACAAATTGAGATTCCTTTATCAGAAACATGTAGCAAACAAATGTGCCGCAGAGGCAGTATTTTGGGCCCAGCAGGATTGAAGAAGTCAGCTTCACAGCCTTTCTGTGTAGGGCAAGAATTTGAAGCAAGAGTTTTACCACCTTGTTATGGGCTGAATTGTGTCCTAAAATTCATGTGTTGAAGCCCTAATCCCCTCAGAATATGACTATATTTGGAGGCAGGACCTTGAAAGAGGTGAATAAGGTAAAATAAGGTCATGTGGTGAGCTCTAATCCAATAGACTGGTGTCCTTGTAAGAAACGGAGATTAAGACACAGATACATACAGAGGAAAGACTATGTGAAAACACAGGGAGAAGGTGGCCATCTACAAGCCAAGGAGAGAGGCCTCAGAAGAAACCAACCCTTCCAACACCTTGATCTCAGACTTCCAGGCTCCAGAACTATGAGACAATAAATGTCTGCTGTTTAAGCCACCCAGCCTGTGGCATTTTGTTATGGCGGCCCTGGCAACCCAATACACACCCTGATAGGCAGTCTTTGTTGCCAGAAGAAGAGCATATTGTCTTTTGGAGATATTTACCTCAAACCAAAATACAAATTCTTAAAGAAATAAAATGCAGAAAAATCAAACCTACCTTTGCTGGTAGTGATAGCTTCAGAGACAGGACCTCTGGTCCCCTCAGGAGTCCCTCAGTAATTAGGGAAGAGGCCACTAACAGTCAGACTGACTCACAGGGTCTTGACAGCTCTGCTTGTCTCCTTCTGTTTTGTTTGCCCCTAGGACTGGATGCTCTCAGTCCTCATGTTACAGGGTACTGAGGAACCTGGTTGCTGCCTAAGTCACAGCAGTTGGTGGCTATAAAACAGATGAAGGACTTCCAA
Source organism: Caperea marginata (assembly GCA_029224305.1). Lineage (NCBI taxonomy): Eukaryota > Metazoa > Chordata > Mammalia > Artiodactyla > Neobalaenidae > Caperea > Caperea marginata. The sequence continues at coordinate 101,904 of JANTQK010004256.1, read as the reverse complement.
GTGCTAACTGTTTCTTTTTTTTTTTTTTTTTTTTAAAGATTTATTTTATTGATTGATTGATTGCTTGCTTGCTCGCCATGTTGGGCCTTCGTTTCCGCGCTAGGGCTTCCTCCAGCCGCGGCAAGCGGGGGCCACTCTTCATCTCTTCATCGCGGTGCGCGGGCCTCTCACCGTCACGGCCCCTCCCGTTGCGGAGCGCAGGCTCCAGACGCGCAGGCTCAGCAGCCGTGGCTCACGGGCTCAACTGCTCCGCGGCATGCGGGATCCTCCCAGACCGGGGCGCGAACCCCCGTCCCCTGCATTAGCAGGCAGACTCCCAACCACTGCGCCACCAGGGAAGCCCTTTTTTTTTTTTTTTAATATTTATTGATTTAGCTGCACCGGGTCTTAGTTGCGGCATGTGGGATCTTTGTTGCAGCAGGCGGGATCATTTTTAGTTGCAGCATGCAAACTCTTAGTTGCGGCATGTGAACTCTTAGTTGTGACATGTGGGATCTAGTTCCCTGACCAGGGACTGGACCCAGGCCCCCTGCATTGGGAATGTGGAGTCCTAGCCACTGGACCACCAGGGAAGTCCCGGTAACCATTTCTTATAGAAAGTCCCAGAATGGTCTAAACAGATGGGCCCTTTTAGGCATTTCATGATTTGTCTGAAGAGCCTAATTGAAAATTATGTTTTTGATCACTTTAAAGCCCATGATTAAGATGTTTTCTAATTTAAAAAAAATTTTTTAATGAGTTGAACACTGGTTTAATTGACTAGCTAGAAAATAGGCCTTAGTTTCTAGAACTTTCTTTTCCACCATCTGCTGGACTTTAAAGCTGAGTGGGAGAATTTCAGTTTAGTTGAGGTAGGCAGCTGTCAGGGGTAGCTCGTAGACAGGTTCCACTGTTAGGTCTTTTCTTATCTATTTTTTTTTCAACATCTTTATTGGAGTATAATTGCTCTACAATGGTGCGTTAGCTTCTGCTGTATAACAAAGTGAATCAGCCATACGTATACACATATCCCCATATCCCCTCCCTCTTGTGTCTCCCTCCAGGTCTTTTCTTATCTTAATGTTACCTTTATTTCTGTGTCTTAAGTGCAGATTTCCCCTTTCCAAGGAGTTTAGGCACACAGAGAACTGTTTTTACAAACACTGGAAAAATGACAAACAAAAGAAAATGTCAAGAAAAAAGGCCTGGAATTTTTCTGTAATCTGGAGGAGGATTTGTGTGGTATCTGCATTAGGGGAGGAGGAAGGAAGGAAGGAATGGACAGAGGAGGGTGGAAGGAAGGAAGGGAGGGAGGGAGGAAGGAAGGAAGGAATGGAGGGAGGGCGGAAGGAAGGAGGGAAGGAAGGGA
>JANTQK010004256.1:81479-82860 GCA_029224305.1 Caperea marginata | reverse complement strand
ACACCATAGGGAGGGATCCGAACGGGGACTTCGCCTTTCGAAAAGGGATCCTGGTCCTTTCCAAGTCCTGGTCTTAAAGGTGAGTTCCAGACGCTGCCTGCTCACCGAGGCCACCACCGAGCCTTCTAGGAATCGCTGAGGGACTCAAGAGTGCAGCGTTCAGAAATTACTCCCCCGTCGTTTTCCTGTTTTGAGGGGGTGTTTCTGATTTATTTCTTGTCGATTTCCCGTGGAGGAAAACACAATCTCCTAACATACACTGTCCCCCAGTAGGTATTTTTCCAGCAGGAGGGGTTCTGTTCCAGTGCGTTTAGGCGGTTGGTGGAGAAGAGACATTTCAAAGTGGGGACTTCCCAGGAGGGGACATTCACGCGCAGGGGCCCCCCTTTCCTGCTACGTGAAGTTGGCCGAGGCCAGGCCGCCAGTCCCCAGACCACCTGCAGCCCGGCGATCGTTCTCGGGGGCCCCCAGTGTGTTCTGATTGATTACATGTTCTGTTTCTGTAACACTATGGTCTGTTTCATTAGTGCACGCTCTATTTGGTAACAATGTCCCTAATGAATACAAGTTCTATTTAGTGACAATATGCTCTATTTAATTAATTTCATGTGTTCTAGTTAAAAACAACATAGTGCTTCACCTGATTTATTTTGTCTGTTCACTGATCCTAATGAATTCCAAAACACAGGGTGCGAGGGTGGGTTCTGCAGACCTTCGGGGCTGGTCGGCTTGCCTGCCTGCAAGGAAGGGGCTCACGAGGGGCCACTTGGGGATTTCAGGTGGGGACAGCATGTGAGCAGGGCCCGAGCTGGGGGCGCTCAGCCCCACGTCTAACTCGCTGGGGTCCCCCAGATGCCCTAACCCTCTGGGCTCCACACCAGCCTTGCCCCTTGGGTCTTGGCCCAGGGCCCCTGCCCCTCCCTTGCCCACACCACGGCCTACAGTCTCTCAAACCCCCTGCTGCTCCCTCCCCAGGGCCCTGTCCCTCCCAAGGCCGGGGCACTGTCCCCACTCCCCAGTATCACCACCACTGCCCCTTTCCATTGTCCCTCCACCCAGCCAAGGGCTCTTCTGGAAACACAGCTGCCCAGTATCCTGGACGTGGTTCCCAAACTCCTCCTGAGGTGGCCCTGCAGGCCTCTCTGCCGGACGGCCCCCATGGGCCATGGCACCTGCTGGGCTGGTCCGCCTGGAGCTCCTGGAGCCTCTCCTGTCCCAGACATTGTGCCCCCAAGCCTGGCACGCGCGTGGTATGCGTGGGCTCTCCCACCCTTCTCACAGCCCTTCCTGTACAGGAGCTCCGGGGTGGAGGGGGGTAGTTTGGGGGGTGTGGGACAGACCTGAACTTGACCCCTTCACAGAATGTTGGGACGGTGACAGG